>MU399566.1:600000-812960 GCA_022578875.1 Hypoxylon crocopeplum
CGCGAACATGGCATCTTCACATTAGCATCTATGAATTAGCATCTATGAATTGAGGCGGCTGGCCTGGCCTGGACTTTGGCTAATAGCTCCACTCCTATTCGACCCCCTATGCGAACTACTATACACCAACGCGAGCTAACCTCACTAATCTCACTATGGGTTTGATGCGGTATGTATACACCAAGAGCGCTGAACTCAACATAATACATGCTGCGCAGATTACATCAGGATTTATCAAGATGGTGGATATGACATCTCAGGTCCAAGATTTGAAATATCTATCTGCTAGCCGATTAAAGGATTATAGGACGTTTTTGGAGATACAGATATGTAGCCAAAATAAGCAACAAACCACAACACGTGTCGGTGAGCGAAAGCAAGTCGAGTTTCAACATTGCTACCCCTTGCGTGGTATGCGACCTCCAATGCCAACCCGAAACCAGTAACACCGACAAGTCTGGGCCTGGCTGAGATATGGGTGAAGGGAAGCAATGAGAAAAAAACGGTGGAGTCGGAACTGGACTTACCAGGGACCAATCATTGTCGTCTCTTGAGTCTCCAGAAGTCTCGCGAGGTCTGGCCAATAGACAATTTGCTATCCACCAAACCTCACGTGTCGTCTCCATTCCATCGACAAATCCAGACTTCCGAGTCTCCATACCCAGTCCCCAGATAGCCAACACTCCGCTTGGCGGGGAGAACCACAGCGCCGGAGCTATTAGCTCTGCGGAGTATAGCGTGTTTGTCGACCCCTTTGCGAATCACGAGACTCTCTTCCCACCTTGTTGTGAAACCGAGCGGCCCAATTTGCAAATCTCTGTGTCCCCTTACTCCACGATCGTCGACTCCGGATTCTGCGCGTAATCTCAATCTCGCATGCGTCTTTAGCCTCTATCCGGCGAGGTTCGCCCC
Organism: Hypoxylon crocopeplum; assembly: GCA_022578875.1. Taxonomy (NCBI): domain Eukaryota; kingdom Fungi; phylum Ascomycota; class Sordariomycetes; order Xylariales; family Hypoxylaceae; genus Hypoxylon; species Hypoxylon crocopeplum. The sequence continues at coordinate 600,913 of MU399566.1, forward strand.
TCTTTTGTTTATTTCGCCAAAGTCTCGTCGGTATATCGGGCTAGTACCTCCAGATAACAAGAGGACCATAAGAATCCACCGATCGATTGACTAAATGGCTTAAGCTGAAAGTCTAGACTTCCTGTCTGTTGTTGCATCGCTTATCGACGACGACGGCGCCGGAATCGGCTCTCACGTTCCTGAGTTGGACGGTGATTGCCTGCCCGCAAACTAGCATGCCATGGGTAGTCGTCAGCCGCCAATGGATCGGGACCGAGAATTAGGGTTGATATATAAACAAGGATAGCATCATCCTGGACGGTAAGGGATATAAGTCGCGACTGTTTGCTGTGTTCGGTCTGTCCATGGATTCCTTTCCGACTGTATAGAACCGCATCCGGCAAGATTTCACACACCGAATCCTTCGGGGAGTCCTTTATTATTCATTCCACTTCCCCCATATACCACATGCATGCACTTCCATGTCTCTTAGCCATATATAAAAAAAAACCAGGTAGTAGTTCTCCTGTCCACTTCGGTGTGATCGTGCATCGTTCGTGCGGGTATACTTCGAGGATATCTCTAGAATCTAATCGACTGCGTGTTAGGGGGAAGAGTGATCGTGGCGTGGCGGATTCGAACAACTCGGAGATTGCCGTAGAATAAGAACTCAACTCTGAGTTTCACAGACAGTAATCAGAGATCAGCCCCTTACGGGTCTTATATACACTTCTAACGTGGGGGTCAAAATCCGGGGACCCCAAGTGAATTGCTTTTTCCACCAGTCGGGTTTCGTCGCTTGTCGTCACGAGCGTCCCGACGAGGCTATGACCCCTAGCAGCTAAGCCCGTCCCGAAGTTCCCGGACCGAGGTCATGAAGATACGACTATCTAGCCCTTGGGGTAAGTTATCTATCGTGAATAGAACTGCCGAGAGTCTATTAAAGAGTCTATTTATGAGTTATGCCTTACTAGTTGGCGTGGTCAATGCCGAAGACCATGAGACCCTGACCTCTCAAGGGGTATGTGGCGTTGAGCACGTCGGCTCCCTTGTACAGGCCCCTGCCCAACTTTCCTTAACTATGTCTCGAAAATAACACCCTTAAATATGCCATCGTAGCCCATCTTCAGCATCATACGCTGCCTCATAGTCTGCTTCATAGTCTGCCTCAAAGTCGACCACCGATTCAGGAGTCCGTTCCTCCTAACTCTCATATATGTTGAGCTTTAGACTCAACGGCCATTACCAACCATGTTCTGTAGATAACCCTAGACCATGGTTTTAAGGCACCCATCCTCTGTTACAAGGCCTCATATCTTTGTTGAGAGTTCAGATACGTAAGGATGAATGGTACTACCCCTAATGGGATTGCTCCCGATACGAGTTCTCATCCACCGGTTTCTAGTCGCATGAGTCTTCTGCCATAAACCCAGACCGAAGGTTTCTACATCTAGACATCAATAACACTAAGTAGAAGCGCCGTACTCACCCCTGAACTAGAGTTGTATAGACGAAAAGATGAAAGCTTGAAACGGTGTTGGTTGTAGCAAATTGACCACTAACCCATTAGTTACGAGTACACGAATATCGTTGTTGGGGTATAGACGATAACTTCCCCTTAGCCCAAAGAGGAGTCTTCCTACGACCTTGATGGGTTCTAAGGGTAGTGAGTTGGGTCCCTACGAGCTTTGGATACCGTATCACCAGGACAGCACGCCGAACACGAATATCATAAACATGCTAGTTGAAGGTATACGCTGATGAAGGCACACCGTATATGAAGAGACGACAAGGCCGTTTTAATTCGAAAATCAGGACATGAAGGAAAACGCCAAACGCAATACGAGCAGCGGGATATCTACCAAATACAACCGCCTCCCATCCGTCCAAGCCCAGACACACACACGATGCTCATTCAAAACATAAGTCCCAAACCATCCGCTCGCACACTCAAGCAGGGGGGCCACCACCGCTCATAATCTTAACCATAGTCTCGCCGCCGTCCTCGCGGAACTGGATATCCAGCGCCATAGCCGTGCGCTCGGCGTCCCTACTCGAGCGCTCGAACATGCCCTCCTCGTACGTCCTCAGCACCCTCGCTAGCTCATCCCCTTCGCTGCCGCCATCCGCCTCTCCCTTTCGCTTTCCCTCGTCATTCTCAACGAACCGCACGATCCCCTCGGCCAGCTCCAGCGCGTCCACCATACCCACGTTAACGCCCACGCCCGCGAACGGCGTCATGGCGTGCGCGGCGTCACCCAGTAGCGAGACGCCGGGGCGCGCGTCCCAGCGCAGGCCCACGGGGAGCATGTATAAAGGGCGGAGGACGGGCGTATCAGTCATAGCCAGCAGCGCCTCGCGCGCCTCAGGGATATAATCACTGAAGTGCCTATCCACGAACCGCGTCCTCGTCTGGTCGTCCGTCCATTCTACATCTCCATCCCCTTGCACCCTGACATCCGCACCCGCGCCATCGACATCAATCAACGCCCTCGCACCAGGGACCTCCACGCCCGTCTTCAGACAAGCATAGCACCGCGCGCCGCCAGTCCCCTGGCGCTGGAAGATCAGCGCGCGATCCTTGTCGAACATGAAGCACGACCCGCGGCCGATGAACGCCTTGACGTCGGGCCTCTGCTCCAGCGCCGGGGGAGAAATGCTCACGTCGAGCATCGTGACGCCCGAGTACCGGGGCCGAGCGTCCGTGAGCAGCGATCGCACGCGGGACCACGTGCCGTCAGCGCCGAGAACGAGATCGTACGGGCCCTCATCGTCCTTTATCTGCGCATTATCACCATCCCCGTTTCCACCGTCTAAGAATCTCAATGTCCACCTCTTGCTACCGGTCACCGGCTCCACGGCCGCGATACCCCTGCCCCAGCGCACCATGCCCTCCGGCAGGGCCTTGAGAAGCAAATCCCTCAGCGCGCGGCGATCGACCTCGGGGCGCCCGCGGCCCTCCTCCTCCATGTCCGGTGGCGACGGCTCCTCGTTCTCGTCAAGCAGCACCGTCCCATCCCTCTTCACAACGCGCGCGGCGTCGGCATCCGGGCGCGCCACCTTGCGGAACTCGTCTAGCAGGCCCGCGGCCGCGAGAGCGCGTTGGCCGGTCTCCGCGTGGATGTCCAGTGTGCCGCCCTGCGCGCGGGCTGTGGCGCTGGTTTCGCGCTCGAAGATGGCGGCGTTGATGCCGTTGCGGTGGAGGATGGCAGCTAGCGTTAGGCCCACGGGGCCTGCGCCTATGATTGCGATTCTGGGGGTGGGAGTTGTGGTGGACATGATGATTGGGAGATAGTAGGTATATGGTCGGGATTTGTGTGGAATAATCCTTTCTGACTAGAGGGATACCCTCTTATTGCTAGCGGTGTTGTTATTGAATAATAAGCTAGGTTAGGTGGGTATGAGACTTGAGACCTCTGTCTTAGACAAGCGAATACCAGAGTTCAAGGTAAAGCCGAATTGCGTATGACGGTTACTTCGCAAGATGAAAATACCTCCAAACTCGAAGAGAGGAGGGGCAGAAGATCTTGATATATACCCATCGTATGAAGACTTTCTCAGGATGGAAGGGAGCCCAAAATACCCCGGGGGCTGCGTCATGTTGGATGGCAGTAGTCATCTCGCGCCTATCCCATCATGGCCACTAGTTCTCCGTTCCATGCGCCTTAGAGCAGATCAAAAGTCCCGAGGTGGGAACTTCTCCAATTAGATAACCGCACGATCATACATTGTTTCTGTACTCGGTGCCAGAGATGGTTATCGTGAACTCCGGGGTTTATCGATAAATAGATAGGTGTTTTACGTAGAGGCTCGGATCCGAGTGACCGCCGTAGTTGCGGGCCTAAATCTCAGCTCGGTCCCGAGTTACACAAACCCCTATCTTCTCCGTCTTATTGTGCTTTGGGGCCGAATATTGTCCTTAATCGGTCAATTACTTATACCTAGATACCTCCCTTTGTTTTGTAGTCGAATATACTTGTACTTACTCGGACATTCACTATTTCGCCTATCGGAGCATCTACTCGGTGGATCGCTAAGAAGTTATTAGTCTGCTATACTAAGGTAATGTTAGTGCTGCGATCACATATGTCGTCCGCAAAGAAAGAGGAGCTGGTGTCATAAAAATATTTTATTCATGTGGCAGGTATCTGCCTACCGTACAATGCTTATTTTTGTTACAGGACCTGTCTCTCGAATTCTTCGCGATACGACTACTAGAACAACCTAGTAGCGCAACCTCCATCATTTAAGATGCATCAGTTCGTCACCGTCACGTTGTTACGAGCCCTGATCTCGTCTGGTATCATGGACGACAGCAAACAAAGCAATCCTCATACCCCGGACGCCACCATCGTCTGCTTCGTAAAGCTTGTTCGTCGCGTGGTACTAGTAGAGTACCTATTTAGTGATTTTTGAGATTTGCGACTTCTTAAGCTGCACGGAAGATAGGCGGTATAGGAGTCGGACATAACCTCTTCAAGGTTCTGACAACGACTGCCGTTCGGTCAGACGGCCCGATACCGTCGATAGACTAAGATGCACATCTAGGTGCAAATTTCCATACGCCAACGAGCCCCTTCGTACCATGCTAAGGCTCTGCGGTAACTAGAGGCTAGCTTCGGTAACGAGAAGGATAAACGAGCGCACAGGTAGAGGTAGATGGTAGAGTAACCGCAGCAATGACTTAATACAGCGTGTATCAAGCCCTTAGATACAACTGGACCTGGAACATTCATAGGACCTCTCATGATATTTAGTCTCCAGCGCGGCAGTCCGTAAGCGGCATTACTGCTAGGCCAGTGGCTTTGCCTTGTAATGAAAGCTAGGATGGACGGTCAAAACTTCGTAACCGTCCGTGAACGCCTTTGAGATGATCGCCTATGAACTTCCACCCTCGTCGTCTTCCTCAATGTGTCCTTGCATAGACGCTGTGCTGGGCCCGGCACTTGCTTGGTCTGCAAAGAGTCCCTGTCCAGCGGTACTAGGACCCAGGCTTCTAGGACCCAGACTACTAGGACCCAGGTTGCTAGGACCCACGCTGCCACCCGCAGGAGCGCCCACCCAAGGATCATCCAGCGGCTCTATAATAACACCTAGACTGCCTATCGTGAGGTGTGGCGTGCCAATCATAAGGTGTGGCGGTGTCATAGGGTGATGCAGTAGCGGAGGTGGTGGTGGAATCGCCATATTGTTCCCGTTCGCAATATTATCGTTTGCGCCAAAGGAACCAGGATCAAGGGCAATTTCACTACCATCGCCCATGTCGTCATCCTCCGCCCCGTCAGCATCGTCAAAGCCGTCCATATCGGGGGCCGGTGCGAGGGGCTGTGCTTGGCCTTGCGTTGCGGTTTGGTTAGTTGCCGGAGCCCGTCGTAGCGGGAATAGACTTGGCTGGAACGAACGGTGCTCGAGAAACTCGGGTTGAGTGTTGAGGTAGTGCCGGAGACCAGTGACACCTTGGCCTGAGAAGACGCAGAATACCGCACGCTGGTGTTCGGTAAAATCTGAGAATGGGTTTCTTAGTATTTGACAAAGGGATAGGTTCGGGAATGGGGGGGCACGAACCTCGAGGAGCCTCGCGACAGAAGGTCTCCAGATCATCCCGCAGGAAAGCGGGAACACCCGTCAAACTCAAGTGAGTAAGCTTAGGGCAGGAGTTGAGCAGTCTGATGATACTCTGAAACAGTATTAGCATGGCCTACAGGTAGCTTTTTATAAAATACTAAGTCATACCGGAAGAGTCAGGTTTGTGCAGTAGCTGAGATGCACTCGCTCCAGACTGCCGGCGTGGAAGTCGTGCCCGTGTCTCCTAGAACTATTGCCCGCCGCACTACGACGAGCCTGGGCTGCACGATTCGCTCCGGCTAGTGCGTACATGCTCTGATCCGTGATGCTACTGCACTTTACCAACCCGATTCGCTTAAGCTTGGGGAGCTTCGCCAACTGGACGACGGACTCGTCTGTAAGGTGGGTGCAACAACCTAGATCGATATAGCGAATACGGTTGCAGCACTGTACCAAGCGCTTGACCGCTTCGTCCGTGAGATGTCGGCAATGACCTAAATGTAGGTAGTGCAGATTCTTGCCCAAGCGAGCTATGGCATAGACGGCAGCATCGGTTAGATTGCTACACTTGGCCAGGACCAGGTTCCGCAACCTCGGGGTGGCTTCAATGACCCTTTCAATGGCGCGATCCGTCAGTCGGGTGCACGAGGTGAGGTCAAGGATTCGCAGGTGTTCGTAGGTTTGCTTAGGGGGCAGGGATAGGAATGCGCCATCGTCGATGAGCTCGCAATTGGCGAGACGCAACTCCCTGAGAGAATGCCCGTTGGAGAGGAGGGCGGTAACAGGATCGTTACCAATATTCACACATTGGTGAAGATCTATCTCGAGGATGTTGGGACAGTTGTTGGCGAAGGCAAGAACGGCACTGTCATTGAGCTGTTCGCAGTCGTTGAACTTGAGCTGTTGGTCGCGAAATGCCGGGGATGATTAGCGACACTGTCCAAAATCATAACAAAAGAGCACCAAATAGTCTACATGAAGCTGGAAAAAAGAACCTAAGACAAACATAATAGAAAGACGTACCCGTTTGACAAATTTGCAATTCTCGGCCAGCTGGACCAAGCTCTCGCTAGAGATCTGCTTGCAATTCGATACATTCAGGCCCTGGAGCCTGTGGCATGTCTCTGCGATGGCGATGATAGACTCCTCTGTGATGTTGACGTCGCCGGATATGTCCAGCGCAAGGAGGTGCTTGTTGCTCCTAATCAGAGGTACTAGTCCTAGATCTGTGAGATTCTGACAGTTGGTCAAGGTGAGGCGCTCGACGCGAGTGCAGACGGCAAGCGGAGTGACGCTGCCATTACTGACTCTATCGGCCAATGCTGCCAAGTTAAGGCGTTTGACAAAGTCCGTGTAGGTGAAGTAAGGCTTCTCCAATCCCAGAGTAGTGCAGATAGAGTGATGCTTGGTCCAGTTGGTACAAGTAGGACGATGCCAGAGTATCTCGACAACGTTGCGGGCCCATCTCTTGCAGGTCAGCATACAGTTCAAGAGCTCGCTCGGACTATTAATCCGATTGAAGATGCTGATGAGTATCTCGCTAGGGAGAGCTGCGACTGTCGGCAAGCATTCTTGATCAGTCACTTGCATATCTTGCAAGTTGGGTACAACTCCCAAGGAAGACTGAGAGTCGTTCGCAACTTGAAAGAAGTCCGACTCTTCATTGTCCGGAGGGACGGGCGAGTTACTAGACGAGGACGATCGCGAATCCCTCGCATCCTCCGTCATGTTCGTGGTTGGTAGGTTGGAGCCCGAAGCTGCACTTGCGACGGCGGTAACGGCGGCGGCGGCGGCGGCAGCAGAATTACGGGCGGCTATGACATCGAGAGAAGGGGCCGGAGGCCGCATATTGGCGAGTCCGGTAAGGAGGGGATTTTCTCGAGGTCTTGTCGCCAGAAAGTTTGGGGGGTTGATTCGGTTCTGCTTCCGTTGTTGAGAGGGTCGTAGACTGGGATGACGAATGTGTCGACGGCGAAGGATTTAGAACGGTGTGGTGAGATCGAGGGGTACAGGGTAGCAGTACGACGATGCTTGCCGGAATGTCTAAAGGTAAGGTAAAGTAATTTTCGACTCGAACTTGGAGAAAACAAATGGGGGAAATCGACGTTGGATTGTTGACTCGACCTTTCTCTTCCAGATCAGATACAACCGTGGATTTGGATGTCGCAAAAACACAGAAGGAAAAGATGGAGAAAGAAGGTCGACGGTGGGCGCGACGATGGTTGCGAAGATGGGGTTGATCAATCGTCCATGGGAAGGAGGAGGTTCTGTACGTATGAATATTCGATACTTCCAGCTGCAGGTGGGCAACATTAGACATGGAGGTACAAACAAGTCTGCACTGACTTGGAGTTCTGAACGTACCACCTACTTTGTGCATGACAGCTGTAGCCGCTGTGGTGCTTGGGTAGGGAAGGACGTTGGTTGGTCTTTCGGCGTGTGATGTGATAATGCTAGCGCTTAAGTGTGGGTAAGCTACAAGTATTGTGTACCTCTAAATGTGTCGGAGCTTATGTACATCTGTTGCGGGCAGGTGATGGTTCTTTGCAGCTGCCCAGGTCTTGTGTTGTGACCGGCTTGAGCCGGCGCGGAAACCTCTACCCAAGCAGTTACCCAGTAAAGGATGGTACGTGCGTATTATCCGGTTTAATGCATGACAATGCGAAAGACATGAATAACGCGGGGCAAGCGCGCGCTAATGGATTCTGTTAGAGAACTATGACGTCTGTGGACAGCGCATCATGCATCTATCTGCGATGTAGAAATGGAAATGTGAATCCGACCTTCCAATTGTGATTTCTTAACCACCTACATCTACACCTACACCTACATCTATGTCTACGTCTGCATCTGCATATACCACCTACATATACCTACATGTACCTTACCTGTACGTACGTATGTCCATGTATGCCTATTTGACCTCGAAACTCGGACTGGACCTCGAGACTGGATATCTTGGATTCGATCAATATTTGCGCATGACCGAGGACCTTAGAATGCGTCAACCAACCTAGTTGGCTTCTAAGTTCGATCTCATCGTCGAAATGGACATCCTATCCTCTTCACGATCGGCATCGGTCAACGCCTTTACCGTCTCACGGCTTTAGTAGTGAGTCTCAACTCTTATTCTTTCTCTACTTGTGCCGCATTCCCGTTGGGTCTCATCTATGGTCACGCGCCTTATTCCGTGTACCTACATATGTAGGTTCATATTACTATATGTGAATCATTGACTGCATTGACGTCACAGGGGATTCAGGGGTCTTCGTGTTGGGCTTCTCCTGTCAGTCAAATCCTAGCTCTTTCTAGGTTACTACCATCCAACTGCCTACTTCGTCATACACGAGACAACCTGCAGCAACTGGACAATGTTACTCGGAGCATGCCCAACATGAGAGTGATCAACTGGATATATTCCTACCGGAAGAGGCTTCGCAGATTTATAAGCTGATGGCCAAAAGACTGAGGAATCTCGGCGACATTTAGTAGACGATCCATTGACCAAGTGCCAAGTACATCTTGTCGAATCCATCATCTCTATTTTGACTCGGTTTGCCCAGCTTCGACACGTCCGTACACATGTCAATGAATATCTATTACTAGACATTTCTGAGCAGACGCCCTCAAAGGTTCGGTGGAACGCTGGCGGAAAAGGCCAGAATACCTAGTTGAATCACAGAGAATATAGAATGCCGACAGGAGCTTGCATCAGTCTTGTCCTCAACTACTGTCAGCATCTAGTCTACTAGTCAAGAGGATCATGCAGATGCAATAGGTATACATATTAACCGGCGTCATGACTTGCCTCATGGTCGTGGAATTAAGCCCTATCGCCGCATCTTCGGATTTACAACAAGAATAACATCCATGCGATATATTTCGAGAGCAAAAGATATCGCGCATGCTACGAGCTAAATGCGATGCCGTCAATATCGATGTCCCTTTCTAGCCAAAATATTCTAGTAATTGTTCGATTTATCCCATCATCTCACATTGGGGCCATGCCGCGCAATTCCTCTAAGTGGCTATTTATAAATTATACCACACCACCATCATCCTTAAGCCTCACCGTGGTCTGAAAAGGACATAGACACATAACTGGTAAAAAGATGATGGTAATTATTTCATACGACCTGAGCTCAAGGTAGCCGTCTGACATATGACTGCGATGTCATGAGATAGCATTGGAAATTCTAAATAAAGAGTACTCTGTCCTGTATTAGGAAAAGTCCTATACTAATGCACATCGTCTTAGATGCAGTGACGCTAGCCATTCCCATGGTTGTATTCCGGTATTTACAGGGCATATCACACAGCCCGCAGTTGCATTACCTGGGTAAAGTCTCCTCTCTTGATCCCTTCGTTGTCACCTCTTGATACATATCGCGGGCGTGAGCTGAATTAAGAGAGCTAACATAAACGTATACGTGTGTACCTAGGTAGCTAGAAGCGGTGAGGTTAGAGGCTGAGAGGTTACACTGACACTACACACCACTGTCGATATTATTGGCGTTCATACAGACATATGAGAGAGCACAGTGTGTATAAGCATCACAGTGTACTTGTTCACTGTGCACTCATTCTCGGTATGGTTACAATACTGTACCGCCGTGTTACCCACCTTCTAAATACTAAGCCGTTGGTACAGTGCATCCTTACTGTACCTGAGAATCTTGAAAGGACTCGTTATGATTGGTTATGTAAGAGCTAGCTAGTGATCTACGCTGACAATGTAACTCCCTTACATATCAGCTAGCGAGCTACGATGGCCTTGTACAATATGTATTGTGAGGAGGATACTACTATACATGCGTGGACTCTTCGGCCAGCTGTGGTCTAGTTGAAGCACGGATATTACAGGACAAGGCTTGGGCTGTCTTTTGATTAATAATGAGGCGGCATACAGTTCCTAAAGCTGCCGAGCTCTCAGGGAAGTCCTTCGCATTTTGGATCTCGCTCACATAATAAATAGTTTCCCCCTAGTATCTGTTTGCTTCGACTTGTTGGCGGCAGGGTAAAGGGAAAGCTCGTCACTGCATACCAAACAAACCAACATTTCCGTAGCTGCTTGGCCATCTACCCAATCCAGAAGCTCTAGTGGAACTCATCCTGCAGCTTGCCGAGCTCTGAGTTACCAGCAGCGTTTAGTGCTTTTACATAATGGAGGGCACTATCATCATCACCGGCGCCAACGGTTCCCTCGCCATCCCTGCTGTGCGGCACCTCCTGGCCAGCTACCCGGAATATACGGCGGTCTTGACTGTCCGTAACAAGGAGAACACAGACCCTAACACAAAGAGGCTACGTGAAACAATCGCCAAATTCTCAAAGTCGCAGACGTCGGTCCGTCAGCTGGATCTAGCTGACCTGGCTGCCGTCCACGAATTTGCGAGCACGATTGCGACGGAGATCGCGGACAAGAAGTTGCCGCCCCTTGCCGGCATTGTCTGCAATGCGTACTACTGGAACTTGGCCAGTGATCCCGAGTTCACAGCAGATGGCGTTGAAAGGACCATTCAAGTGAACCACATTTCCCATGTAGCTTTGGTCCTTCGACTTCTGGGTAGCTTCGGACCCGAGGGCGGCCGCATCGTCCTCTTCACCAGTGATGGCCATTTTCCTGGCAAGAATGGCTTGGAGAAGTATCCACCAGCTATCCCTGATGATCTCGACTCGCTGCTGAAGGCCACTCCGGAACCCGACAAGCTGGGACGTGGCTTCAACAGATACGCCAATTCGAAATTGGCTATTCTTATGTGGGGATATGCGCTGAATAGGTATCTTGAGAAGGTATATAAGCACCGCTGTCTCGCTCATTGAGGCCTAGAAATAGACATCACTAACCACACAATTAGGACGAAGCGTTGCGTAACATCACAGCCATAATCATCGATCCCGGCAGTCTGACTGATTCGCGCGCTCTACGCACGAATACACCTCAAATCCTGCACTACGCCCAGAGATTTATACTTCAGCCTCTACGACCGCTGCTTCGCCTGAGAGATCCAAGCATGCGCACAGCAGCAGATGCAGGTGCCGATGCCATAGAGGTAGCCGCGAACAAGGCGTACCCCGGAGAGCGAGGCTACCTCAAGCTGCTGAAGAGAGAATCTAGCTCGCCAGACAGTTTGGACGAGGACAAGCAGCAGAAGCTATGGACCAAGAGTGCCGAATGGGCGAAGATCACGAAGGAGAACACTGCTCTGGCGGAGAGCATTTGAGTAAGACGTTCATGAAAATGAGTGTTCGGGATCATGTTTAAAACCTGGGTTTGTCCAGTAATGAATGAGCTATGTGGCGGTCTTCTGCTTCCTCTTTTTGCGAATACGATATGGTTTGATTTTCATTCATTTACGGAGATATCAATACTGTACATGCACAGCGAAGTGTGCGTCGACTCGCAGTTATTGCTTAATTCAAAGGGAGACTATTAGTCTACTCCGTCTTAGATCGATCTGCGAACCGTCTTTGAAAGATGGACATCTCCATCTTGCGACACGCTGACTGCCAGTCTGTCGTCCACTTACGATAGAACGGCTGATATCCCAAAATACCTCCTATCCATCTACCTACCAGAATTCCTAAAGCCCGCGCTATCGTCCTACTGAACGGTATCCAACGTGGAAGTGAGAGGTAGGATCCGCCTGCATCGAACATCTGCAATTGCATCAACGACAAGGCCGAAGGTCTCGGGTGCACGAACAGCTTACACTCATCACCTGAACCAAGTCGATCTTCTCACCCTTTACAACAATCTGGTCTTGGTACGCATACCAATTCTCGAAGAAGACTGTATCAAGCCTGAACAACTCAGGTGTACTCTCAGCTGAGAGCATGAACCTCGTCACCTTCAACTCCGCTTCCGTGTCGTCGGCCACCGGCGAGTACAGTCTATGGTTCGTCCACGGGCGGACGGGCATCTCTCCATCTTCGGGACCAAGGACATGCTCCTTGCCTTCGATCTCGAGCGCTAGACGTCCCTCGAGTACTTGAACATACTCCTCCTGATGCGGGTGAAAGTGTAGCGGCGGCTTCAGCGATGCGACGGAGACGACGCGAGGGTGCTGCAGGAGGAAGGTCACCTCGTAGGCGAAGACTCGGTCGGGATGAGAGGGGTGGGTGATGACTCGCGTAGAGATGCCGCCTTCGAAGCTACAGCGGGGCGAACCACGATCGCCATCTTTAGCACAAATTACTCTCTGCTGTCGCCCTACCACACGAAGCCCACGTGGCTGGACGCCGCGGTTAAAGAACGGGCAACTTACGCCGTAATTACGCGTCCTAGATATGGATCCGGTGCCATGTTTCGTTGATCACGACTGTTCCCTTTGTCGCCAATTCCTGGGCAATGATACGCTGGCTCGGCTCCAACCCTCGCAGTAAGTGGAGATTTACTAAGCTGAAGGAAATTAAATAAAGATGTAGTTTCACTGCGTTATGCAACTGTGCCTTTCCGTCGGTGTCGAATGGACGGTAAGATCGAAAAGTCCTTCAGCTTCTCCTGAATTTCTCCTTTCTTACATAGTACATGATATTCGGTCATGCTACGGTGGTGCAACGCTGTAATTTGGCGCGCCCGGCTTCTTCCATCGCCACGCTTTGCTGTTCCGTCCGAAGCTACGCTACCTATTTTGGACGAAATATCAAGCACTGTATACATGATACCTGCTATGCATTATACCACATATGGTACAGCGCAGTCTATGTAGTCCGAGAATCACTAAACTCGATCAGTCATCAGCCTTATTTTAGGACAACAAGGGTGCCCAGGTTCATGACTGTTAGTATACCCCCCAACTGCCGGCCGAGAGACATTCCCTTCGAATGGTTCGTTCGAACATACGACGTCGGCATTGCAACCCAACCAACCAACTTCCAAGAAAGCTAGCACTGGGCAGAAGGTGATCCGCCATGCAAAGGATCAAAAAAATGTTGCACTGGCGCCAGGGCTGAGCTTGGATTAGCTATGGGCCCCAGGACTGGGCCCTGTCTGTCTCTCCTTGCCTTACGCTCCTTAGCTCCATATCAGGATTATTATGTATCGACTAGATCTCCCTACTCAACATAGCTTGTCTTTGATTAACATCTGACACGATCGATGCGTTCAATGATCTTGAGATATACTACACAAGACTAACGCAGAGCTGTGGCACAGCCGATTCAACGTCGATATCGATATGTTACCGTAGGGCTCGGAGAAATTTCTACGGGTACGGGGCGACTCATGTCGGAAGTTTTACTTCTCACTGGAGCCATTGAGCCGCCAATATGCTGCTGGGGCTTACAGGGTACAATCATCTACAGCGGCATACGATGTCATTCCTTGGGTAGCTGAATCAACACAACCAAGGAATCCAAGAAGCTAGGCGAATACAACATTCCAAACCAACGGATGGTTTGGTGGGAGGGTATCTTAATATAGCTACAGGTTACGGACATATTGAAATATCGCTTTTTTTTCTACCACTGGCCAGCTTGGTTACATCGGCCCTGCAGGACAACCAAACAACCACCCCAGATCTCAAGGTAATTTGAATCCCCCTGAGGCAAGCTTCTGGAATACCTGATTTGGATCGTACTTGCGTGCCGTCTTCTTCAGCTTCGCTACGTTCTTCTGCCCGTAGCTCTCAATCACCGCTTGGTCAGCGGCCGCGTCATTCATGAAGATGTAATCGACGTAATGGCCGCTCTTCTTAGACGCGTCGTCGATCTTGTTGATCATGCTTAGTGTGTAGTCGTGCGCTAGCTTGTCGTCTTCCGGCGACCACCAGCCTACGTCCAATACGACCCAGGTTTGGTTGACAGCTTGCAGGCCAAGAGCGTTCCCGCCCTGAGCATTTCCTGCGAGTACGGCGCTGGTGGAAATGGGCTGCCAGCCGAATGCCAGGGACCCTGCTGTCAGGTTCTTGATCTCGTCTAGCTCTGGAGCTTTCGTCACGATGTCAGCCACCGTGTTGAACAATGTCTTGTCAGTGGTGAAGCTCGAGCTGAACCAATTCACTCTGCAGAATCGAATTAGTATAATGGGGTCGACCAGGAGCATGAGCTATCTCGGAACATACCGGGTCAGCTCCGGAAGAGGCGCCGCAAGCATCAGCTCAGTCAGCGTCTGGAGCTGGGTCAAGTCGGCCAGAGGGGTGATGTTACGGAACGGCGCAAAAGCCTCTGGTTCCGCCTCACCCTTCAGGTACACAATGTTCAGTATGGCGCCGATGCTTGCGTTGGTCGGGAAAGCCTGCAGCATGATGTTCGCATAGGGGTCCTTGTTCACAACCGACTGGTACTTGTACATGGCGTCGAACAGTGCCGGCAAGGCGTCCAGCGAGTACACCCTGACGCCGCCCCAAGCGTCGTGAATGGGATAGGTTTTCAACGTAAACTTGGTCACGATACCTGCTCACGCGTAAGCCGACCAATGCTCTCCTAGGACGCAGACATGTCCTATTAGGATCTTACCGAAGTTATTAGCTCCACCCTTCAAAGCCCAGAACAGATCCGGGTTGGACTTCGCATTTGCATTAACTACTTTTCCGTTTGCTGTCACAACCTATCATGAAGTCTTAGTCAGCACTAGCACTGGCAATACGCGTTGACGCTCAGCTATAGCTTTACTTACCTCGAAATTAACGACATTATCGCAGACCAAGCCGTACAAGTCAGCGAGGTAAGAGAGACCGCCTATGAGATGCGTCAGTGGTCTGTTTACGAAGCTGTAAGACCATCATGGGGGGTAGACTGACCTCCTAGCGTCAGGCCACCAACTCCAACCTCTAGGACTCTGCCTCCAACTACCGTCACATTGTACGGGTCCAACGACGTGTAAACTTCTTTCCACCTCAGTCCTGAGCCTACGACGGCGACCTTCTTTTTCGCATCGTATGCCACCGTATTGATTTTGGCCAGGTCGATTAGGACGCCGCCGTTGATGTTCGCAGCCCCCGGCACGACCGAGTGGCCGCCGGAGCGGACCGCAAATTGTACATTCCAGTTAACCACGGTCGAGACGACGAACGCAACCTCTTGCGCGTCAGAGGGCTGGATAATGCATGCCGGCTTTGCCCAGACAGTCTGCGACCTGTACGGTAGAATAAGCTTATCAGTCTTCTCGAATATAAAGAGCGGTATTTCATACCAGTTCTCGGTGCTCAGAGCTTCGTAGGTCGATTCTGTTGGCTGGACGGTATCGTTGCCGAGCGTAGTCTTGATGTGATTACAAACGGCGTGGTCCTGGGTAGCTCCTACTGCTGAGCAGAGCAGTAGCAGGAGGCCGACGAGGGCCTGGAATGTAGCCATGTATTCGCCCGACGCCAATGGGTTTAGGTCGCTCGCTTTAGCTATTCACGCCGGCTCGGCGTCCGCGTGCTAGTTTAAATACCTAGTTCAAGAAGGGGTAGACTAGCAAGCGTCTGGACTCGGAAGGGATCCTAGTCTTACTTATTAAAACATAGAGACATTCACAGAACCCTGTCCAGCCCTAAGAGCAATAGAGCATCGGAGCCTGTCTTTATGCCATTTTTCCCCATGAAAGGGGCTAGGACCACAGGCCCATCTATAATGTCTCCATCCATCTCTGGTAATAGCAACAGTAATACGTACATGAAGGATTAGGCCGTCAACCGCGCCTCCATATCGTGGCTCGTTACCTTGCAATCCATGTGTGCGCCCCAAACGCCCTTGACATGGATACGGATTGCGAAACACACACGATATGCCGTCGAAGGATGCTAGCCGCGCTTACATCATATCTTCGGTTTCTGCCCCCATTATCAACAGGGGCGTCATTTCGCCCCTGACGGTCAACCAAACTATTAGCCCGCTAGCTCGTAATCCGTTCAGGGGGGGGGGGGGCGGAGGTTGTCGTTAGCTAGCACAGCATAAGGAAAAACGTGGTGTCTACTAACACACGTGTGGAAGTAAGACAGTGTGCCACCCTGTCAGACACGGCCGTTGAAGCTAATTCGCGCTTGCATTGATGGCGCTTGAGCTGAAAGGCGTTAGGGCTTCAATCTCACGTCGATCTTTATTACATGGTAATAAGGTAACGCTGCAGAAATAATTTCTTCCTTTTGCTGGGCGCTCACGATGACGGAGCTTCGAACGCCCGGCTTTTCGGTATATCAGGAAACATCCGTCTTATGACGATCTTCTAGGAAATCAGAGGCTTGGAATCGTTCCGAGAACGCCCCAGCTGAAGATATAATGCCTCGTGGCTGCGGCAGGCTGTCAGGCTGACTGAACTGTCCATATGGGTCTGCTGAAAACTGCGTGCAACCCAACAGCTACCCCTAAAATCACATGGGTTTTTGTATAGGGTGTAGGTAAGTGTAAAGACGCCCAGGTCCCAAGCCAAGGTTGTAGCTCTACTACAGGCTAGACACTAATTGGGATCTTGGGCTCCGAGCATAACTTTTGCTTCTGCCAATTGCCTATTCGGACCTCTCTAAACTACTGCTCCGACGGGCACGGCTTAGTATAAGTTAGCTCTCCAATCCAGAGTAACAGTAGGACCGATTGGTTCAACTCCGGCGCCCCCAAGACTTCGCTTACGTACACTTACATAGCACGATACGCCAGAGTCCAGACAAGCTCGATGCCCGACGGCTTGATTAGCAGCCGCTCTAGATTGGTAATGAGGGCAGGACTTCGACTTCCACCATTTGTGGATAATGGCATAATGGACCCCTCGTGCCGAGATGGCGAATCCTTTCCGTCGTCAGATCCCAGCCCGCCGGCGAGAGCACGTCCCGCTGCAGATTCCTTGGCAGCACGATGATGTGATACTCTTCGCTGCTGGTCGGTCATGATTGGCTATACCTTAGTACGACCCAGCCCTATGGGAAAGCGCTTCGAGCTTATACAGAGCTTCGCGGGCGTTGACGGTGAGTGACGCAGGTCGAGACACGGGAGACGTGAAAGGAACGAGATAGATTTTCGAACCTGTGTGGGGTGGAGGATGCAGCACTCGCATAAGGACTACTACCCTTGACGGCCTATCAGACTATTCCAACTAGCGTTTCTTACTACTGTACGTAGTAGTGCGAAAAGATGCCATATAAGTGGTTTCTCTTCGTTCGCTACGTGTTCCGGCCTATCTTGACTGAAAGGATGGAAGGATAATAATAAAAATGCTTCCCTAACATACCTTACCATCCTCCCCCCCTTTCCGGCTCTTCTGTCAGCTCCTTTCTTCCCATTATGAACGGTAAGACGACCAACGGAAAGTCGCATTCGGCTGAAGAGGCGGCCGCCTTCCAGAACAATGCCCTCGCGCAGCAGTACGGTGGTGGACATGCCGGAGGCTGGGTTGGTCGTCTGCCCGCGTCGTGGGTTCCCTACGTCCAGTTGGCGCGATTGAGTCCGCCCGCGGCGCTCTTCCTCATATACTTCCCGCACTTCTTCGGCGTCATGATCGCCGCCATCATCCAGCGGTCGCCTGCGGCCCAGGTCCTCCGCGCGAGCTCCGTCATGCTCGGCGGTAGCTTCTTCTTCTCTAACGCGGCCCACGGTTGGAACGACCTCATCGACGCGCCCGTCGACAAGTCCATCGCGCGCACGAGCAAGCGACCGATCCCGCGAGGGGCCATTACGCCCCGTGCCGCCTTCATCTTCACGGCTACGCAGGCCGTTGGCGCCGCCTTGTTCCTACTCCTGATGCCGAGTGGGAGCGCCATCTACGCCGTCCCGAATATCATCGGCACATGTTACTACCCCTGGGCTAAGCGGCACACCAACTTTGCGCAGCTCGTGCTCGGGTTCTGTCTAGCTTGGGGCATCATCATGGGATCTTGCGCCATGGGGCTCATGCCCTTTACGTGGGGACCTTTCGGGGGAGCTTGGTACGGAGGAGAGCAATTGTTCTGGGCCGAGCCATCGACCGCGTCCCTCTTCCTCGCCTGTATCCTCTGGACGGTCATTTACGATTCCATTTACGCGCACCAGGACGTTAAGGACGATATCAAGGTGGGGCTTAAGAGCATTGCCGTCCTGTTTAGGGACTGGACAAAGCCGCTACTATGGCTACTCCTTGGCTGTATGGTCGCACTACTATATACGTGTGGAAATCTACTTGATATGGGGATTATATACTACGTGATCGCTGGCGGTGGCTCACTGTTGTCGTTGGGAGCTATGATCGCCAATGTCGAGTTGAAAGACTCGGCAAGCTGTTGGTGGTGGTTCAGGTACGGTTTTTGGTTGGCGGGGGGTGCCATTGCAGGAGGACTGCTCTCTGAATACGTGCTTATGACCTAGATTCCCCTCCTCTATTGTGTTATGATACTATACTATGATATGTACGTCTAGACGAACAATTGGAAGAATTGGTCGACGATACGATCTGATACTCACATCTCAAGAAGCGCTACTGACGATGGAATTTTGTGACGAAGATACCCTGTCGTATTCGTTTTTTCACAAGGGTGGTTCGGACTGTAACTGCACGTAATGCTGATAAAGGATTTGAAAGCTAAGGATCGTTACCCGGCAGGAATGCTTCACTGTGTTACATTACACTGTCCACGCCCAGGAACGATGACAACTTACGTAACCACCTACATGTTCCTCCCGGACGGTACTCCAAGATTTGGTTCGATGGGGAGGAGATCCGGATGCTTGAATTGTTAACGTTGCAGGCTGACAAAGGTGCCCTTCGGGAAAACATGGTTCAACCTGCTGATCCGGCGATTCCGGTATCTAATCGTTGACAAATCGGATGCTCTCTGCCCTCGATATACCGCGGTAACCGCACCTGTATTAGCCTCGGAGCCGAGAGATCAAGCCGTACGATATATGCTGAGAGTGTCAGACTGCGATCAAGTATACAGTATCGAAGTCTGGCCGTGTTGCTTATCTTTTATTACTGTCAATGCGTATTACGATGGTGTAATGATTATTTTCAAAAGTTACATGAACTTATGAACCATTGACTGATAACGATATCTCGTCGCTGCTGTAGACAGCTGCTTAGCTCTCTTGATAATTATTTAGTCTATTGAACCTTGGCACATATTTTACCATGTGTATATGGGTCCTCCTTTACCTTTTAAGGGTGATATACTAATTCTTGAGGTTGTTATGATCTAGAGTTTTGGGGTCATGCTCAGCCAATCAATATTCAGTATATTCTCAGTGTGGTACCATTTCAAGTTTATAAAGATAGAACATAGTCTTTACTCCAAAACTAGGATAAGTGTGGCATAAAGAATCTATAGGAATAGTTCTTCGAAGCACGCCCAGCCCCTCCTTGTCCCATCTAACGGCACTCTAGACCATTTCGAGTAGTCGTTAATAACCAGGTATATGCTATAAGTGTACAATACTGCATCACTAGCTTCCTATCACATGGCTAATGGATACCATTATCTGGGACGTAGCACTTGGACCCGAGGACTTGGAACAGCATGTACGCCCCAATCTATATACGTCTATAAGTAAGACAATGTGTTCGCATGCACCAACACAAACCTTATATTCACCTACCCATTTGGAATTAGCCAACGTCTAGGTCTTAAGGAGAGTAAGAGGTAGAGTGGACATATCCTACTATATCTAGGACCTCTCATAACGCTTTGACACGGTCTGAAACATGATGCAGCATGCCACTCGCTAATGCGCAGAGGTGACATCGTTGCATTGATGATGACTTTCAACTTTGGAGAAACTAGTATTGTCGTCGTCCTATTCGGTTATTCCCCTCATGAGCTTAACAGACAAGGCCTCGACTATAGACTAGTAAGAACCATGAACCAAGGAATAGAAAATCGTGACCGGACTATCGGATAATATTGGCGGGTGACTATCTGTAGAATTCACTAATTATTGATCCTCGCGATGTCGTCGAAGTTGTGGAACTTGATGGTTTGTATTTCAACTAAGAGGGGAGATAGATACATCTACAAGTACCCGTCCATTTTCGTCAATATGCCGAAAGCCGAAACAACGACATGCCCACCAATAAGCGCCTGGAAAATGTCGGAGTTCATTCCCAACAAGTCACTGTGTCACGTAAGCGAATTCCGATCTCTCCTCCATACAGCAAACGAGCCTCAAGGATGTGTCGTCCAAACTTCCTAAACCACACTACAGCATCCAAGAACTGAATATAGGATTTCTTGGTAGAGGCTAATTTGAGGCTCTGTTTCGGTTGCATTAACCCTGGCCTCGTCTCTCTACGTCCTAGATCAATTCCGATGTGCCTTCGCTGAAACGTCACGGATAGCCGTACAGCTGCCCGGCACGTTAGACGATGAACGGTGGTCAAATTATAGACTTCCGATCCTCGTCTTCGAATCGTGCCTTGACCGGGAAATACCGACGTAATGGAAAATTGCAGTATGCATTCTCGTCCCGCCCTCTCCATCTAACCCGCACAGACTTACATTCAGGGCACATCGCGGGATCAAGTCTTGATTCCCCAGTTCGTACGATGCATGGCTGAATAGGTCGAGGCCTTATTCTGGCCACGTACCGTGTGGACTGGGAATCGAGTTTTGTTCTTGCTATTGCCCAATTTGTCTAGATCCTGTGAACCATGTCGACGGTCTAAGCTGAGGTGTGATCATGTCATCCCGGCCTGTGGGAGGTGTGTTAAGAGACGATGCGCGGATCAGTGCATCTATCACCCAAACCCCCTATCTCAGGTTAGTTTTGACGGCATACTAATGCTGTCCCGTCATTGCCGTATCTTAGCTACTTGTCACTAGTATCGTCGGATGTCTATGTGTGAACCAAACTGATGATGCTTGCTGATAGAATCGACGGAGAGAGGAAACCGCCCCTCCAACGCCGGTGACCTCAACCAACGATGAAGGTTCGGTGGTTGTCGTACAGTCAATCGAAACACCAAGTACGGGACCTCTCAGCGCCTTAACCACTCAAACTCTACCGCCGCGTCCCGCTGAGTTGGTCGCTCGTAAAGTGCACCGAGCCGCTTCCGCTCCGCCGTTGCACCTCCAAGATGATTCCGCCAGCCAAACCGG
The DNA here is from genome assembly GCA_022578875.1 of Hypoxylon crocopeplum. Classification (NCBI taxonomy): domain Eukaryota; kingdom Fungi; phylum Ascomycota; class Sordariomycetes; order Xylariales; family Hypoxylaceae; genus Hypoxylon; species Hypoxylon crocopeplum. Next base: position 622,437 of record MU399566.1, read on the forward strand.
GCGGGGCTTCCTTGGAGAGACCTCGTACCTTTCTATCTTCGCAGAAGGCTTAGGAAACATCTGTATCTCGCGTCCCGACCTAGAGTTTTCTCACGCGAATAAGGTCAGGCTTTCACACGACCGGATAGTCCAGGGATGCAAGATTCTTTCCTTCTTGAAAGACAACTCCACGATCAATCGTCTTGTGACACGCTGGTATGAGATATGCGAAGATGAAGGTTGTATATGCATCGAACCTATCATGAGAGAGTGGCTTTGGGTCCTCGGACTGAACCACGGTAGTGTCGTACGTATCGATGATAACGTGCACCAAGCTTCTACTTTCATGAGATGAAGTACTAATATGCACAGCTGAGAGATCAAAATCCTGAAAAGATGCGTCGCCTATGCGAATTACTCTGGCGCAATACCCAGACCTCACTCACCTTCAATGAGAATACAACGGCTATGCAAGTGAGCGGATTTCGGTTGATTATGTTGCCCTTATTTCTTTTATTAAGGCATTCTTTCATAAATGTGTATTACTAACTTCATGTCTCAGTGGGCGCGCGCTGGATCTGGGCCTAACTTGCGATGGGAAGTCATTGGCCTCATCGCTGCGATTGCTGGACAGTGTGCCGGTACCCCTGATCCGTCCCATCGGGTTTCTAAGAAACATAACTCTACACATCCTTCATTCCCGAGGCAGATGAACGAGATCGCAGAGGCTTGTTTGAGCTTTTGCCGCGAGTGCGAAGCCTTGAATGATATGTTCATCTGGTTGCTCATGGAGAACTACTGCTTGACAGCCATGGTCAAGGGGGAGAGTAGCCACGCGTCGTATACCCAGAGCGGCGAAGTAGTCACCGCAGCGATTGCAATGGGCTTACATCAAGGGGTCAAGTCAAGCGATCGAGTTCCATTTTTCCTCTCGGAGATACGAAAACGACTCTTTACACAGACTTACAGTGCGGAAATTGGCATGGCGACGTTATTGGGCCGGCCCCCTCGGATGACCTACCGTTATTGCAATTTCCAGGCACCTCTAGACCTTACCGTCTCTCAGCTAGTTCTCGAAGGTGATGCATTGGCTCTAGCACTTGCCAGCTTGGATGACAAAGGGTTCAACACAACCGGAAGAATACATCGTGTTACATGGATGAAGACTTGGCAGGGGTTCGCCCCCTTGAGGGAGGAAATACTCGACTTAGCCTTGGGTGAATACACGCGCGATGAAATCCTCCATCATGCAGAGAGTATCCTCTGGAGAACCGAACAGCACCTGGAAAGCCTTCCGCACTTCATCAAGAATGTAAGAGACGGGCCTTTGGACACGGAGGGCAGGACGCCAATGGAAATCTTGTATATGACTGTCATGCGCCAGGCGTTCAGGGCAAACGAACTACTACTCCAGCGCGTATTGATTCGCAAAGCCGGCGCAAGTTCCGAGAAGCTCATACACACTGCACGGTCAATTCTAACGGATATCCTGTTGATGAGCCAGCGTCATGACCTAGGGACATTGTTTCAGACAGACATTGCTTCCCTTCTCGCCGTACAAGGTCTACGAAGTGCAGCCGTTATCGCAGTAGAGTTGTTGAAACAAGAGCAGCTTCCTGTCTACCCTAAGGAACCTCTCTTGCCTAGAAGCCAAACTATTCAAGACCTATCCGTTTTTGCGGCTAGACTAGGGGCGATCAGTCCCACGGATGGCTCGTTTGCTATATGCGACCAAGGACGCAAACTCATCTCTCATATACTCGACAGAATCCTAACCCCCCAAATCTTTTCAGACCGGAACCAAGCTCCACGTACGTCGCCTACGCGTCTGGATCAGGATCAGCAGCCAGGTTTGGAGAACATCACGAACGAATCGGCACAATGCGGTAGCCTGTACGTTCCGGGCGCGGTGGATTCTACGATGACAGATCTGAACTTCGGTATCGAGGCTCCCTTCTTTGGGCCCGATAATGATTTTATGCAATGGCTTGAGAATATGGATTGGGAACGACCTATTCAATGAGGCTACGAATGGCGTCGCATCGGATGCCGAAAATGAATTTTCAGTACCGTTCTCCTGGACAATCACCAAGGTCAACAATGGTCATTTCAGTGAGTGTCCGAACTCGACTATTTCGGGGTGTTTACTGGGAGTTATGTGACTTATTTAAAGTCTCTAACCGCAGTAGCATAGATCAAATAGGGGCTTCGAACGGCGCACCGATTTAAGCATCTCGCTACCCCGAAGACCAATTTAAACCCCATTAGGTCATGTCTGTCATGTGCAGTCGCCCGTCCGAATGGTGCATATAACTTACTTCTCAGGGTTTAACGCGGGTTTAATACTACTGTTAGGCCAATACGAGGGATGTCCCGAGGACCTGACGGTTTGCCAGGGACAAGGTTTCGTTTACACGTTTATTAAAATCAGAGATGTTAGTGTATTCGCGGCCATAAGCCTATTTCAAGGGTATTTCGGGGTGTTCTGGCGTTCTTGTGGCAGCCAGCGAGTGGAATAAATGAAGACACGACTGGTACCTAGGTAGTTGTGGACTTAGGGGTAGAGTGAACTTCCCCCCGTTGACTTTAGTAGCTGGAGAGCGTTGGACGCTAATGTACCGGGTCGGGTCTCCTAACAGTTAGGGGAGTTTTGAGCCACTAATAGATGTTGATGATCCAACCAGCGCATTGATGATGTTTATGGTGATGTCATTTCTCATCTAGATCTCGGATTGAACCAAGAATCAGTTAAGCGTAAAAACAACACCGAAGGAATATCAAGGGCATTCGTTTAGTCGTCAATCAACCGTGTACGCTGTGAGGTATTCTTGTTCATGTGCGTTTGTCGAATTAGTTGAACTGCCAATGATATTGTAAGTCGTAGACCTTTGATGTAAACCTCAAGGGGTTTCTATCCCAATTTGTTTTGACGGCAACCGCATTAGAAGATAGACATCGGGTGACTTACAACCTGCTGTCAAGAAGCCTAAATATCTAACCCAGATTTCATTACATTTTAAACTGCATATGTACCTGGTAGCTTGACCATTAGGCCTTACTGATCACCATGCAGCTACACAACTATTACATCATGATCGAGTCTTTGAACTCTCCCGCAACAGTCTTCTTCACACCCCACATCCCCGTGGTATATGAAAGCTTGGGAGACCGTCGCTCTTGGCAATTCAGGAACCGTTCTAGGCGCAGATTATCTATCGAGATCGAGTACTTCGTTGGAATATTAGACGGTATAAGTCGAGATGGTTCACCAACACGGCGACGAACACGATATTCCCCAGGAACATCTCGTCCATAGGTCAGTAGACTAGAATAGCATCCCACCACAAATAATGAGCTCTTATATGGTTACCCCTAGCATACACAGCTGACCAATATTTACAGACATGGTGCCTGGCTTCCTGCCGATCATCGTGTACAGCATGAATGGCTCCGGACGCAAATCGAGCATGTCGACAGCAACCCTAAGAAGGAACTGATCCCTGTCCTCCAGGAATTCAAGAGACTCATCGAAGGGAACTCGCGGATCTACATGTACTTCAACCAGATGTGGGAGGAGATCCCGCTCAAGAAGCCGTACTACAAAGATCCGACCGGCATGAAGAAGCAGATTAGGGACTACCGACACATGTTGGACGTACTTAACCACATATTCACGCAAGCTCCCCAATGGACCGATGCTGCGTTCGGCGTCGGCATGGTCGGTGTCCCTATGGTAGGAATCTTCGATTACGTGATGGCCACACCCAGGTACAAATCCCATCAGATCCGAGTGCATCACTGGACGATTGACTGACAGCACGATGCAGTGGACATGCTGCGTTCCTAGACCCGGAAGTCAACAAGATGATGAAGAAGATCCTGAATGAGTGGGGCAAGTTCTTGAAGGTGAGCCTGGACTCATGAGAAGCACCCTTATAAACAAGTGCGATGCTGATCCAACAATCCCTAGTCACCAAAATCAGCCGAGGTGCTCGAGTCCCATAAGCAGGGCTGGTTCTCCGAGCACGGCATGAAAGACTTGATGCAAGTAGCCAACGCACCCCTAAAGACATCGCATAGATTCGAGGACATGTACGTGTGCGACCCCTCGGCCAAGCACTACGGGTACACGTCCTGGGACCGTAAGTACATCCACAAGAAACAAAATATTATCCCTTCCCCTAGTTACTCACAGATACACGCGTCAGACTTCTTCACCCGCCAACTGCGCGAGACCGCGCGCCCAACAGCATCACCCGACAACGACGACGTGATCGCCAACGCGTGCGAGTCCAAAGTGTACAACGTAGCGCGGCGCGCCAAGCTGCGCGACCGGTTCTGGATCAAGAGCCAGCCGTACTCGGTGCTCGACATGCTGGGCCACGACCCGCTGGCCGCGCAGTTCAGCGACGCCACCGTCTACCAGGCCTTCCTGTCCGCGCTGTCGTACCACCGCTGGCACGCTCCCGTCGCCGGCCGCGTCCTGCGCGCCTTCGTCCGCGACGGCACCTACTTCAGCGAGCCGCTGTTCGAGGGCCCCGCCGGCGGGTTCGCCGAGGGCGAGCGCAGCGCCGAGCGGCCCGGCGAGATCGACACGCGCGGTATCAGTGTCGCCCAGGGGTACCTGACGGCGCTGGCGACGCGCGCCGTCATCTTCATCGAGGCGGACAACCCGGCCATCGGGCTGATGGCGTTTGTGGGGGTCGGCATGGACGAGGTGAGCACGTGCGAGATCACGGTCAGTCACGGCCAGCACGTGAAGAAGGGCGAGCAGCTTGGCATGTTCCACTTCGGGGGGTCGTCCCACTGCCTGCTGTTCCGCTCCGGCGTGCCTGTCGACGGGTTCCCGGCCCCGGGTCGGGTGGAGAATGTTCCTGTTCGCGGCCAGGTCGCGGTTATTAATAGGAGGTAGATACGGCAGAGCGAAGTGGGCGGGTAGAGATGGGAGGAGGGAATCAGGTAATTTTATTATTAGCGGTATCTAGATTGAATCACAAGCAGCTAGCAAGCCTTTGATCTAAGAATGCGTCTTGATCTTATAACATTTAGAAAGCAATCCGAGTTTTGATTTTGTTCGCCCTATCTCTTATGCATGCCACCTGGCTTGATTGGAATGCTCACAAGTACGGTCATTATGTACTCCACCTAACCCCTTTATGCATCCTTGTCAGATTATTGACGTTGGATCTCGTCACGCCGCAACACCTTACAGGACGTATCTGAAGTTAGGGCCATAGTTCTCCGCGGCAACATCCTTTGACTCCACAATTCTGTCCTTCGCAACAGAACCGTACTTGCGGTCAAGCTTGGAGTTTTCCCATGCTAGGAGCACGCGTTGCGCGATCGCCAGGAGTGCCGAGAAGAACATGAAGGCGGCGCAGATGCTCATACCCTCGACATACCTAGGACCTTGCCTTGTGGGGAAGATATTGTTACCTAAGAATGGTCCGCACTGGCCGATGAGGTTGATGAGAACGATACCCATCCCGCGTCGGGTGTCGCTGCCTTGGTTGTCTGGAAGAGTTATTAATAAAAAGGGGTTCGCTCAAGATGAGACTCCAATAGGGGAAACACTTACTCAGAGTCAGTCCGAGGATATTGGGGATGGTGGAGAAGACACCAGCCGAGGCCAAGAACGTGGCGAAGTAACGAACGCCAACCGTGTCGACAGTGGCAAGGACAATGTAGCCAATCCCTCCCACAATCGAAGTGCAGAAGATGACAAGACATCGCTGCTGGGTCTTATCTGCGATCCAGGTTGTGATCAAGGCGAACAAGAAAGCCGAGAATGACGGAGGGGCGGATAAGCCCTGAGCGTTGATGGCGGTGTAACCCATGTCCTCGAGAATGGTCGGGAGGAAAACGGGCAAACTGGAGTAGGTGACATTGCCACAGAAGTACATGAGACCACACATCCACGCCTTCAAGTCGAGGAACACAGGAAGAATGTCCTTGAGCTTGAATGCTCCAATCCTGGCATTTGCGCTGGTGCCGACTTGACGCATGGCTCTGGACCTAACAACAAGTTTCTCCTCCGCCGTTAGGAACCTGGCTTTCTCCGAAGAGTCGGGAATGAAGAAATAGGCGATGGCGACCATGAGTAAAGTCGGTATTCCCTCGACGAGGAAAAGCAGGCGCCAGTTGGCGAGATGCGAGTGCCCGCTGGTGATGCCGTAGGCTAGAGCACCCGAGAATGTCGAGGCAAGCGGGGCTGCAGAGGCAAAGATGCCGCATCGGAATCCAACTTCATGTCGAAGATAGAAGAACGATAGCAGATAGATAATGCCCGGCCTGTGCAAGGTCAATAAAGGAGAAGTACAAGTGGCTAGGGGTAAATAGCTTGTGACCTACCCATAACAGGCTTCAAAGACACCAAGAAGGAATCTCAGAGCCATCATGCCGCCCCAGCTCTGGGCGCCGGCTTGTGCTGTAGCAATTAAGCCCCTTAATATTGCTAGTCAGATGGGATGCTTTGCAGCGAGTAATACGGGTTGACGGTCTACTTACCAGCCAAACACGACGATAGCACCGACGATGTGGGGAGGAAACACCTTCCATAGCAACACCCCAAATTCGGAAACGACATAGGCAATAGAGAAACTATTGAGCAGCCATGAGTACCGATTGCTGTCGAGTCCGAGTTCCGTTGCCATGCCTGCAATCCGAGCGTTGCCTATGTTACCACGATCGAGGTATGCCAGCATGTCTTAAAGGCAAGGATTTGTTCGTCAGCGCGTTGTTCAGTGGGATGTTGCACATAACACTGGACTTCACAGGTACTCACAAAGCACGAAGAATATCGTCATCAGATTCAGGTCTATCTTGCGGACGACGCGTGCCTCCTGTTGACGAGTGTAATCGCCAATGCCGCGGTCCGGGGAGCCGCTGGGACGCGAGGCTGCGGTCTCGTCTGCCTCCATGGTGGAGGTTGTCTTCTCATTCGACATGTTCCGTCGAGTTAGGTAGGCAAAGGTGCACAGAGGGCTTGGCGCGGTATGCAACCTTCAGGGAAAGGGTATGAAGAGGGAAGAAGAATTTAAAAAGGACACAAGGCCTTCAAAGAAAAACGATGGTAGAACCTCTCACAAAGAAAAAAAAAAAGTCGTTGCCAGAGTGAGAAGCGATAACGGCATCGGCAGTAAGGGAGTTAACAGTAAGGGAGTTGGTTCTTTTCGATGTTGGTCGTGCAAATGTTTGCCGATCTTTTCTGGTTATAGAGTCAACAGCCAATCAGGAGTCAGTTTCTCATCCGAGATATCCTTCCTCATATTACCTGACAGTTATGGCTTGCTGTTGAAGCATCAAAGTGCTAAAAAAAGAGGGCACCGAAAATACAGTTGTCTTTACTTTAATTCACTGCAAGCCACGACTTCCTCCTGTATCGACTTGCATGCGTTGGCTTAGGTATGTGGCTGTCGGTTTTATGCAGCTCGGCCGAAATGCCAGCCTACCTCCGTAGGTAGTACAAGCATGGTTTCTCTCTCAGTTCCTTCCCTCGTTGTCTTAAGTTCTGAGCTTGTAAGGACGCCCCCGCCAGAGCAGAAGTCATGTCTCATTCCGGTAAGTTCTTTGGTTGCACCTACTGTACTTACACCGTTGCGTACCTAGGTACGTACTCGAATTCCTCAGCTTCAATATCGGCTACGTTACGCCTAGTAGGAGATGTAGAAGTACATATATTTCAGTCACGATGTGATAGGCCATGTACAGAATATGAAATCAGGAATATCCTTGTTTACTTTATCAGACCTCAGCGCGCGCATCGGTCTATCCGATCAGCCTTACGACCCTAGTCCCCTTCCCCTTTTTAGATAGGGGTTTTATATATGAGCCCATTTGGTCCGGGGATTTGGATACGTCCTCAATAAAGGGCAACAAACTTGGACAAATTTGAAAAGTTTGATTACTTCTGGTACAAGATAATTATATATAATGTTGGACCAGCGCTTCAGTGACTCCTCGTACGATGAATGGAGGGACTGTAATACTCCCAACGCGGCCGTGGCCGAGCGGTCGACGGATACTGTGTATGTCATCTATCTAGCCGTATGTACATATATGCAGGCAAACCAGGCGCCATGTCGATTCCTTCCGCATTCTCGGTGTAGCCTTACTTGTGACACCTACTCCAACCAGCCATGATTCTGATTCACAATATGTAGGCTACCTATTCCCAAGAGACATGAATCCTCCGGACATCAGCCTGAATCTCGTGCCAGCCTTATTGGGGGCCAGTGATCGCATTATATAGTCTATCGGTGAGACGGGAAATGCCATGATTACCTAGTATCTGACTTCCCGTCCATGGTTTATGGTCATCACTCGAAGAGCACTGGGAGTCCAACAAGACCCCTTTGCTGAATAATGCCTCTACCTGTGCTCACGCTAGAGGAGGAGGCTCATCTGAACGACACTAGACAGCCTGAACTCTGGGGCTCCCTGATCGCATTCCTCGTTATCAACAATGTGTTCATCGCTGGCAGGCTATGGGGAACATGGCGGTCTGTAACGACCCGCTCGAGGGTTATGGCCGAAGATATCTCGATTGTTTTAAGTGGAGTTAGTTTCGACCTCCTTCAATATTATGTACTTGTATGGACTACCCTCCTGATATTACTACGATTAGATCTTTGCGAATGCTATCATAGCGAACCTGATGGTAGCAACTCACTACGGCCTCGGACTTCACATATATACTGTCAATGCCCGAGATCCAGAATATCCATCGAATCTGTCCAAGACGTTCAGAGTGAGTATGGCGAGGCTATCGTTTATTATTGATATCTGAGCGTATTAAGCTAATTGTATGTTATGGGAAAAGCACGTTTGGATTAGCATGGTGTTAATGTCTAGTTTCTTCCTCTGTATCAAGATGACGCTGCTCTTCTTCTACAAACGGCTGTTCTTAGTATCCAACTCGCGACTGCGCATCTTCTGGTGGGCCAACTTCGTTTACATCGTCCTCTGGTTCTTCGGCGCCACAGCCTTCTACCTATTCCAGTGTAAGCCCGTGCAGTGGTATTTCATCCAATACTTCTCTCGGTACCCGCACATACCTGTTCCGGGAGGTATGACCGGCGATTGCAACGCAACGAGTGTGCTTCATGTCGCGCTGCCGGTGATATTCAGTCTCATATCGGATATCGGTCTCTTGCTGTTACCCATTTGGGCTATCTCTCAATTAAGGCTCAACAAAGAGAAGAAGCGTGGTCTAATGGCTGTCTTCGGCATCGGTCTGATTGCTGCACTGCTTGAATTGGGTCGTGTACTGGCGCTTCTCATCGACACTGATGACAAGACCGACCCAAGCTGTAAGCTATACCATTATTATCTTCCCGTCCAATCCCCTTACACCGGGCTAAGCACCCTTACTTATCAATACCAATAGATGGCGTCGCCGTATTCCTGATCCTCACTGCTGCCGAGGAGACCACAGCGGTGGTATGCGCGTGCCTGCCTGTGATCGCACCCCAGCTGCTCAGGAAATTTAAAGCGAAAACTAGGAACAACAGCTACGCCTACGCCAACAAGGGGAACCCAAACTCCTCCGAGAGACGGAGTGCTCGCGGCTTCAAGCGTGTCGCCAGCGTGAATCACATATGGACCATGCCGACGGATATCGACGTCACTAAACTAGACGGCACCCAAGAGGACGATGTCCCCTTGACCAGCATTGAGATTACCGGAAATTCTTACCCCAAGAATAGCGACCAAGATGACGCATCCGATCACACTCAAAGACAACGTGGCGAGAGGACAGACGGCATCGAGAACCAGCGCGAACGCTCATATTTACCGTCAGCCCCTCCTGGCATCGATCGCATCGACCAGGTAATTGAGCAAGGCTCGTCAACGCCGGGTGATATTTACGTACGAACCGATATTCAAATTCATATAGCCAAAGCCATTTAGTTTGGAGTCTCGTACCTGCTAGGGGATCGGAGGTTATTGTTCATTTTGTTACTCTGTCGTCGAATATGCTTTTGGCAATATCCTTTCGACAAGATCTAGGTTCCTGCAGCCAGGGCAATTAAATGTTGGATATAGGAGGTTATATTGTCGGTTAGGAATACATCTCGGATACCCTGTATTTATAGTGTTGCGGTGAGACGGATCACTGCATGAACTAACATTGTGCAAAATGTTGTACGATCAAACAAAAATTGTAATATCACTTCGAGCTCGTTCTACCGGTGCAATTTCCCTTGCTTCCTTTAATCTCTGTGCCCCTCGTCTTCTCTCACCTTCAACTTAGCTCCCCCTTTTAATTGAAAAGGAGGGACCGAGTCTTTTCATGAGTCCCGAAATACCGTACGATTTGGATCTAGAACTGATCAGTCACAATCACTTATCCATAAATTCATTTATATCAAACAGCTTCTTCTGGCAGACGGCTGCGGCAACACAATTCATATAAACATTACTTTTCATCTATGTATCTAATTCATGCAATCTAAGGTAACTACCACCCATGTACACAATGTTTTGAGTACGAGTCTTGTCCCTCACTGGAAAGGCGGGTTGGCATTCTTGTACAGCTGCTCGAAGTAAGCCTGGAACCAACTTCCAGCCTCGGGCGCGGGCTTCAAGGCATCCGACAGGCCGCAGTGAAAGTCGTACCGCGTGGCACTGGTGTCGCTGGTACCATCGCACTCCCCGCCGGGCTTCACCCAGACGAACGCGTCCAGGAGATCGCTACCCGTTTCGGCCGACGGACGGATACCAAAACCAGTTCCGATAGCGTTGCACCAGTGACCCCATTCCTGCTGGCCTGTAGGCTGCTTGCCGCTGCGGCCTGTGTCCGTGATGAAGTGGGCATCCCAGCCGGCGGCTGACAGTAGGGGAGCCATGGCGTTGACGTAGCGCGACTCATCGCAGTTGCTGTTGCCCTGCGTGTATGATGGGCACGTGCTGATCTCCCAAGCGTTGTAGTTGGCAACATTGGTGGCCAGGCCTCGTAGTGCCGCGGGAGAGCCCGCGTCTTTGTAGAGCTGGGCGTACATTTTGGCAGCTGGCGCAAGATTTGCTGGCCAACCTAACCAACCCGCGTGGCCGGCATCAAGGTACATGGCAACGTTGGGGAGGTTTAGGCTCTTGATTGCGTATTGGGTGCATTCCATATAGGCACTTTGCGCGTTAGAGCACTTTGCCACGTTGAGGTTGGTAATCATGTTGGCTAATGAGTCAGGCTCTGTTTAGGCGGTCAGCTAAGTTAACGATCCAAAGCTAGTATCAAGTGACGGACCTATGACGAGAAGTAGTCGGACGTCAGAATAAGTCTTAGCCAAGTCAACAATAGCATCGATATACGCCTTGTACTTGGCAATGCCACCGTCCGCAATCGAGTACTCGCCATTGGATGCCGCGGCTGCACAATCACGGTCGGGCAGATCATAAACGACGAAGATTCCGGCGTTAGGGGGGTTGGCGCCGTCCTTGTTAGCCGCACGGATATCGGCCAGGGTTTCCGCCATCAGGTCAACCTTGTCTCGAGTGTCTCTATGATACATGTTAGCCGAGTCTTTAAGAACTTGGTAAGTACAGCAGAAAAATGCTTACAGCCACATGTAACTAGGCACTTCCGCAACAGCTGCTGCGCCAGCACCGAGTGTCGGAACAGCATACGTAGAGACCTCCGAAGCATAATACGAATTGGTCCACATTTTGACACCCGAGAACGGGTTCCCAGACCATGAAGCTGCGCCACTGCCCGCTGGAGCAGTAGTGGTGGCAACTATACCATGCTGAAGTCAGTCATCACTCTGCTTAGGGGTTTCCAGAAGTGACTTCTTGAGTGACTTGAGATATCACTAGAACTCCGGGTACTAACCTTTGGTGGTGCTACTGCTAACAGTGGTCGTCGGCTTTGTAGTTGTGACCTTGGTGGTGGAAGATGTCGACACGGGCGTCGTGCCAGCAGTTGTAGTCGACGCGCCGGGTAAGCATTGGTAATAGTAGTCATTCGACTTCACGCAGGTGCTTCCACTGGCACAGCATGTGGCACCCGTCCAGCCTTGACCACCGCATTGTGCCCTATCCTAGATGTAAGTTGGAGAGCCTTAGAGAAGGGGAGGAAGCTCGTACCAGGAGGATGCGCAAGACTGGCGCTCTTCGACTATGCCATCGAAGGGAACGGCTAGAGCAACAGAGCTCAGAGCAGCAACGAGAAGCTTCTTTGCAGACATGTTCACTTTGCTTGCCTTGGATGACTGGGAGTGTAGTTGTGGGTGTACTGTGAGAGTTTCTTAACATCGAGCAGGGCTAACGGCTCCTTTTATCACGATCAGGCTCCTGCTAGATCTGAGATCTAACGGATAGACGGGAACATAGGTTCACTAGGCTGGACGGCGGAGTCTGTTAGATCTCCCCACATCATATCGAGTTTTTTTCTTGACGGCCTCGCGGATTCGGTTTAGATATACCTGACGGGCCTACTAAACACGGGGGCGCGCGGGAACGCGGTTTATGATTCCGGGATTCGGTCATGTCTTCGGTAGGCGAGGGCATAGATCGAACGATAGTAAGCGATCCAGCTTTGGGGAGGTTCGGTATAGATGTCATGGCGTCTGGAGGATTGTAGAGGTCCTGATCTATTAGTCCCTCGAGAAAGATGCGCCAATCACAACAGAGTACGGCTGGGCGTTCCACCTAATCAGATCCAGGACATTGGAACGGATCTAGCCTGCTTCGGCAGTGATCTCGGAGGGTTGTTCTGAACACCCCAGAATAGGGAATGCATCGCCGTGAGGGGAATTGGGGTTCACGGTGGGCTCGGACTAAATGTTGTCGTCTTCCACAGCTGCTGCATTGCGCCTCACCTCAAGGGGAAATGAGTGTGATAGCTTCATGGGAGCTAAGTAGCATGACGGTTACGGCTGTCGTTCGAATTCTGGTCTCATGATGATCTAGACCAGGAATCTCATGTTAACCCATGTACTCGCACATATTTCTTGGGTCTGGAGGTTGCATCCAATCCGTTCTCAAGAACATGCTGGGAGCTAAGTTTTCTCAAGCCCAGAATGAGGGAGTCACTGGAATCCGGAAGCTGGAGAATGAACCGGGTTATGGGGGATGATATGTAATATTGGCTTGTTGCCTCGCCTTCAGTCATGACATTTACATGTATGTAGGCCAACATGTAATCGAGTGATCACAGGTGACAGAAACAAGCAACTCTTATGATCGAGGAAATCGGAACTAGAGTATAGCAATACAAGAAAGCTGGATCGAAGAAATTATAGACTACTCTTTGTGCATTTTATGTAAGGGAATTGTCTGTTAGTGTTTGCTCGCGATTAATAAAACGAGATACAGAATAATAAACGTTGAAGCTTGAAAGTAGGAAGAAAGATTGATATGATAATTGCAGGGCCTAAGTTCCAAGATTGACCAGGTTCAGGGACTTAAGACTCCGCATTGTGGCTCAGGGGTAAAAGTGGATTTCATTCCAATGGAAAGTTGACTTATCGCGTATCGTTGTGGCTAGTGTCAAGGGTTGCGATTAATTGGCGGCGGGGCTTGACGCCAGACCCAATTGTCCATCGTCAACTCTTATCAAGTCTAAATTAATTTGATAATAATAATAAGTCCGGACTCCTCCTACCCCTTCCTTAACCCTTGACGAGGGTTAAGTCGCAAGATCGGACAAGATGCTTTCCGGCATCCTGATCTTCAATCAAAAGGGCGAGAACCTCATCTTCCGCGCCTTTCGGAACGACTGTCGTCCTCGTCTCGCCGACGTCTTTCGAATTCAAGTCATCTCCAATCCTCAAGTTCGGTCGCCCATCCTCACCCTGGGCAGCACGACATTCAGCCATGTCAAACACGAGAACATATATCTAGTTGCCATCACCAAGAGCAACGCTAATGCTGCGCTGGTCTTCGAATTCCTCTACCGGCTGATCCAGCTCGGTAGGGGTTACTTCGGGAAGTTCGACGAGGAGGCCGTCAAGAACAATTTTGTGCTTGTCTACGAACTTCTAGACGGTGAGTTCCTAGTCTTCGCCATATCTAATAGTCACAGTCGCCTCTAATAGAGATATACTTCTAGAGATCATCGACTTCGGATACCCCCAGAACACTGAGACGGATACCCTCAAGATGTACATCACTACCGAAGGTGTTAAGTCCGAGCGCGCAGCCGAAGACTCTGCTAAGATCACCATGCAAGCGACTGGCGCATTATCGTGGAGGAAGGCCGACGTCAAGTATAGGAAAAACGAGGCCTTCGTCGACGTTATCGAGGATGTGAACCTTCTGATGTCTGCCACCGGCACCGTCCTACGCGCCGATGTCACCGGTCAGATTATCATGCGGGCATATCTCTCGGGCACCCCGGAATGCAAGTTCGGACTCAACGACCGGCTTCTCCTAGACCATGATGGACTGCAGTCGCTGCCGAGTGGCAACAGGCTCGGCACCAAAGCTACAAAAGCCGCCGCCGGAAGTGTCACTCTGGAGGATTGTCAGTTCCATCAATGCGTGAAGTTGGGCAAATTCGACTCTGACCGAATCATCTCCTTCATCCCTCCCGACGGCGAGTTCGAGCTCATGCGGTACCGAGCAACCGAGAACGTCAATCTACCCTTCAAGGTGCACGCCATCGTTAATGAAGTTGGCAAGACCAAAGTCGAGTATAGTATTGGCGTCAAGGCGAACTTCGGCAGTAAACTGTTTGCCACCAACGTTGTCGTCCGCATCCCAACTCCGCTAAACACCGCTCGCATCACGGAACGGTGTACTCAGGGGAAGGCCAAGTACGAACCTAGCGAAAATCACATTGTCTGGAAGATCGGTCGCTTCACTGGCCAGAGCGAATTCGTGCTGAGTGCTGAAGCGGAGCTCACCAGCATGACGAACCAGAAGGCTTGGTCTCGCCCGCCTCTGAGCATGAGCTTTAGTCTCCTCATGTTTACTAGCTCGGGCTTACTGGTACGATACTTGAAGGTGTTTGAAAAGAGCAACTATTCAAGCGTGAAGTGGGTGAGATATATGACAAGAGCAGGGTCCTACGAAATCCGGTATGCCCTTCACCGATACTATGTAGAACCTGACCACACATGCTAATAGTTGCCGCAGATTCTGATCAGGATAAATGAGGAAAGCGATCGAGCCTGGCTCGGGCGCATATCGCGGAAACTTCTCCATGGCTCGAGTTCCTTGCATGACAGCAAAGGCGTGCATTGGCGATATCTTCTGAACCGGTTACGGACAAGCTTTTGATCATCAACCCGAGATATCGACGACGCTGGAACACATTATAGCGTTTCGCTGTGATCAGCATTATTGCATGCGCCGTCAGTAGCCCGGATTGACACTGACCCCTATATCAGATGCGCCTGACGAACAGCATACTGGGAAGCGAATCGTTGCCGGAGATGTATTCGCAATGATTTCGGTAACTGTGTACTCATAGCTCCGTGCGACGGCCGGGCACCTATGTATATATCACGCCTGTGGTGGAGTGATGGACGAGAGAGGCTTAAGTAGAAGACTATTAACGGCCATAATCCCGCGGAGTTGTATAGTCCAATTCTGCATGATCAAAGCCCGAGTAAGAGATGTAATTCGGTAGATATACCACCCCAAAAATCTGACTAATACAATTTGTAAGAATAATAATAATGACGTTCCGCCATCGGTGCTATAAATCATATATAAAGCAAATAGAAGCCCACGTATAAATACGATATTAGACTTCGTGTACAGAGGTACGCTTTGAGAGACATCAACCAGTTCTGATCATGTCGTCCACACCAGCAGCATCTACAGAGGACATTGCCAAGCACGGCTGGAATGCCGTTCCAGTCGACGGTAACGCTATTCTCAACGGCAGGCCCTACATTCATAAGCCTTCGCCCCTGACTGTGAAGGATATCCCATTTCCCTCAGACGACTCCGTCGTAGCCCAAGTTCAAGAGTATGCCAAGAAGCACCTCATCGAGCAGACGTACAACCACTCAATGCGAGTCTACCATTGGGGTAAGGCCCTTACTCAGCAACAATCACATGGTAAATGCTTCTGAATATCGACTGATATATGACGTAGGTTATTCGATCCTCAAAGATCAGTTCCCCGATGAATTTGGCAAGCTCTCGCCGTCCACGTGGGCGTTAACGTGCCTCCTGCACGACATCGGCACCACGCACAAGAACCTGCGAGCCACACTGCTGTCGTTCGAGTTCTACGGGGGTATCCTGGCGTTGAACCTGACCAAGGAGCTCGGCGCGCCGCAAGCCCAGGCTGAGGCCGTCGCGGAAGCCATCATCCGCCACCAGGACCTGGGCACCGTCGGTACGATCACGTTCCTCGGCCAGCTGATCCAGCTGGCGACCATCTACGACAACATGGGAATTAACCCGGAAATAATCGACCCCGCCACGCGGGATGATGTGAATAGGGCGTACCCCAGGAAGGGCTGGAGCGGATGCTTCTCCAAGACGATTCGGGAGGAGAATGGCCTCAAGCCCTGGGCCCATACTACGCACCTCGGCGAGGAGGACTTTCCCGAGGGCGTGAGGAATAATGAGCTTATGAAGCCGTATGATGGCTGGGGGTTGTAATGCTATAGAATAGGAGGTCGGGAGTAGTTGACGCTGCGGTCTTTTGTTGTAGTGTGGCGGCTATGGATGAACGGAGAGGAGTTAATGAGGGTGTCATCAGAATGTTTGATGAAACTACTACTTATGACGGAACTTCTTAAACAATCAAGGTCAGTCCGGTTGTTACCAGACGCGAGTTTCTCCTTATTGCTTCGCCTTCAGTATGCTAGCTAGAGAAGGCATGCCAGCTATGGTGGACAAATCAGTGCGACGTCCCCTTAGATAGAGGAGATATTGTTGACTATTAGGGGCCAAAGGATTCGTCAGGAGTTGGTCTGTCTCGTTCAGTGTTGCATCCCCCGAAATATGCCCTCGCTGGCCCCCAAATCGTCGACACCATCTTTTTCCGCTTTAGCTAGGCCTGGTCAGGCTTTGCTCAGGTGGTGTTCAGCCCTGGCTCATAACAGCCTATGGAGGATGTCAAGAATGATTAACGAAGTAGAACTATTCTCGATCTAATGGAGTTGAAAATGACATGTCAAGTTTTCGCGAGGTGGTAAGTTTCTAAGAACTGGGCCTAGAAATAGGACCTTAAGCACGCGTTAACATCATTGCCTAAGTTTATACGTATATCCAAGTCTCTCGTGGACCTCATCATAGTTGACCGATGTAGTTGTTCTTGTGTTATTGATGGAGAATCTCCGTCCTAATGTGTACGAATAATTTGCTTTGGCTGAACAGCCCTAAGCGGCCACCCATGCTCTACGTGATGGCTTCTACGGAGTGTGCAGCTGGTCTACGTGATATTCCTATTCGGGACTAATCATGTAACTGTGCCGCTCGATTAATCCTTCACCAAATCGCCGATTGGGTTGCAAAACGGCATGCATGATCAACATCAGTTCACTAACTATAAGGCATCTGCATTTTGCAATGAAGGTATTGGCTGCGAGTCGCTCTCGTTGCCCCCTTGTCCCCATCCCCTTTCATATTTAAATACCTCCCTCCCTAGGTACCTTACAACCAGCTAGATTAGGTTGCGATACCTCAGCCATGCATTCGATAAAGAAGTCGCGATGTCTGTATATGAACCGCTGGAAACGAAAAACACCATACGTCTCCTACGCGTGCACAGGAGCGCTGACGGCTCGATTATTGGGGAGCTGAAGCCATTCTCGTTAGACGCTCCCAGAAAGCCCAGGTACAAGCCTATCTCTTACGTCTGGGGTGACGACCACCAAAACCGGCGGACCATCACTTTGAACGGGCATGCGTACGGCACGTTGCGCAGCGTGTATCCTATCCTGGAGCTATTCTGCGATCGGCCGGAATTCCGGACATCGCGGCCGTGGATTTGGATCGATTATATCTGCATAAACCAGGCGGACCTGGCTGAGCGTGCGATGCAAGTCACGCTGACGGTCCGCATCTACGGAGAGTCGGATGAGACGACGATCTGGCTAGGCGAGGGGACACCGTCCTCGGACCGGGGCATGGACTTCATGAAGCTAATAGCAGACGGTGAGAGCGACGAGAAGAAGAAGCACGATCCGAAATTACAAGATTTCGATGCCTGGAGGGACTACGAAAAAGTCGCGCTTAATCCTTGGTTCAGACGCGGGTGGACACTGCAGGAAAGTATCACAGGACGCGATGATTTCACCTGTGTGTATTTCTTTGGCGACAAGAAGTTGACGAGATGGGAAGTCATCTGCGCTGCGCACGCCACTAGGTATCGGTTACCTCCCGGGGCGCCTGTTGATATAGAAAACTGGTCGCCGCTTTGGAATCGCAGGCGGATTTATCATTGGTACCGAGGTGAAAATCCAGGCCACTGGGTCAGCCTGCTAGCACTGATGGCATACAACTGTCAGACGGAGGTTACTGACGACAGGGACCACATCTACTCCCTGCTTGGTGTGGTTAATCGCCGGGACAGTGAGACCGTGGGCCTCCCGAGATATGACCTAGATGTTGAGACAGTCTATAAGAAACTCATGAGGGACTGGGTACGAGGGCGTCAGAGTCTGGACATCATCTGCTTCGCGCACATGTGTTATAGGCGACACGGTGAATCGGAATCGACTTTGCCGTCCTGGGTCCCAGACTGGCGAAACCGAGACGTCAGGAGTGCTACTCATATCCCTATGTTGGTCAGCCAGAGCGCCAAGCAGCATATTGGCAATTTTCGTCCGTTGGGGGAATTCAAGCTCCAAGGAGCGGCGCAGTATAATGCATCTGGAGATAAGAAGCCCGTAGTCGAATTCTCAGGCGACGGCCGGAAACTCGCGTGTAAAGGCATTCTCGTTGATGTATTGGACGGCATCGGGGGCATGATCGACACATCACAGGCCGCTTCTGACCAGACCTTCGAACCTTTGGTTCAGTCTACATCTCCTGTTAATTCTCTCGACGTCTCTAGCCTAGGAACCTCATCCGCAAGTACCACGGCCGATTTCGAGAAAGAAGAGATGGCAACTATCATTGGGAGACAGGTATTGGCCAGTCTCGCACACGGACGGGGAGATGAGTACCTGAGATGGGCAGTACCATGGAGACGCTTCTTATTCGAGTTCAAAGAAATGGCTCTGAAGGATGGAAACGGCAGGACTGACTGGGGAGCCAAGAACTTCGTCGCATGGTACAGGCTAAACAAGTCACTCCTTATCCTTGGCATGACTCTCGAGGACGCCTTCAAGAATGCGCAGCCGGGTGACGAGGCAGCACTAAGCCAGGAGCGCGAGGGCGACAACGAAACCCGAAACATTAATTTAATCGACCGCTTTAGCCAATCCACCAGCGCAAATGGCCTTTCCAGGCGACTCTTCACTACCGAGCAGGGTTATGTCGGCACCGCACCGCAACGAGCACAGAAGGGAGACGTTGTGTGTGTGCTTTTCGGATGCAGCGTGGCTGTTATTCTGCGTCCCGATCCAGCCGCGGCGGACTCGTACGAATTCATCGGCGAGGCGTACTTGGAGGGCTTCATGGATGGTCAGGCGCTAAAGATGGGCAAGCCGGAGAGCCTATTCGTCCTCATTTGAACTATGGACAAGCCTTGAGGATTGCGGAAGAGGCCGAGCATAAAATTTCGGTATCATCCTAGCGTCTAAGATATGCCCCATGATATAAGAGGAGACAAATAATGGTGAATCTGATATGTTGTTGAAATTCATACGGCCACTAATGGTCGTTTAAGCTAAGGGGTGCACGTGACGTGACCTACCTAAGGCACGTGACATACTGCCATTACGTACGGCATATAAACTTTCTGTATTTCTTTACATTTTAAATCATCTTTTCGTACTTGTAGTCATTGTATCTATAATTTGGCGACCGAAATCTAAATACTGTCATGGCTGGTTCAACGTCCTCATCTTCCGACGACGACGATGCTGGTCGCATGTATAGCAAACAGGCTGGGGCTTGGGTTATGTCCATTGGAAATGGCATTATCCGTAAGTCAGGTACTAGGGTCACCCGTAACGAAGAGGAGGCTATGCGCATGGTCGCGCGCTGCACCGACATCCCTATTCCTCCACTGCACTGGGCCACCTACCGCATCGTTAATGGAGTCAAATTTGGCTCGATATACATGGATCGCGTCGAGGGCTGCCGTCTGGACGAGATTTGGGACCAGTTCGACGATGCTAGGAAAGAACGTATTTGTCAAGACATCTGGGCCATTGTCGAAAAGCTCCGACAGATTCCTCGCCCCCCTGAATTCGACCATCTCTACCAGTGCGGCGCCGACGGTTCTCCCAGCAACGACGTGCTTCTCAAGGATATGAACCAACCCCCAGCCCCCCTCCTGGACGATGAATCCTTGCGGGATCGCATCAGCCAACGATATCTCGCGCATAACGGAGGTTCCTATCGCGAACATCTTCCCGACTTTCTTCCGCGCTCGGATGCTTCCGTATTCACGCACGGCGATCTTACCCCCGGAATATTCTTGTGGACGAGGCCGGTCTCATAAGAGCAGTAATAGATTGGGAGATGGCCGGATGGTACCCAGACTATTGGGAATTTGCAAATACCCAAAAACCCGCTCGCGACTGGGATTGGATAGACTGGATGGGCCGGACAAAGCCCGTCAGTTGGGACATAATAGGTATTAAAAAGGCACGACGTGTGTTGTTCTAATGATTCTGTCTTATTACGTCTAGACTTCCCCTTAAAGTAGCACATGAAGATACGCGCATCAACAATTGTCCGCCTGGAAGCTCCTCTCCTCTGGCTTTTGCTATTTTCGATGGCTTCGGTCTCCCCTTTCCAGCATTAATTCCAGACTTTCATTTCGTACAATCTCAGTGTCTGGGATACGTTTTGTGATATTAGAGAAGACAGACAGTAAGTTACAGGATGAATCTGCTTCATTGTAATTGGTTGTTATATCAGCTACAGAAAAGCTATCCCATGCGGAGATGGGCTAGATAGCCCTATTAGGTGCCTGGAGCACGCAACACAGCAGATCACTGGTGGGTGGCTAGGGAGCACTTGAAGTTCAGAGTCGTGGGCTATGCCCTGGGATAGGTGGGCTGACGACACTCAAGTACGGTAGGACGATGCTGGTATTCGCAAACGGGACTGTGTTAGTAAGAAAGAGATCTGGCTCACCATCGGCTTAAGTTAAAACAGCAGCAGCAGCAGCAGCTTATGGGGGACTCAGGGTAGCTCAGATCGATAGTAATGGTAAAACTTCCAAGTGATGCATGTCTGTTTCACAATGTAAGCAAGTGCAGAAATCTAAGAGCATGGTTTCAGCATTATACGCATGTTCGTTCTAGTAGGTCATATGAAACAAAGCACTCGTGGAGAATCAATGCCGCACAGTGTGCCTATGTGGTAGTGACGTTCAGGAGAGGAGAGTACGGGACTCGAGGTACCTAGGTACTTTCGGGATATTTCGAGGGTCGTCGTTGCTGGACAAACCGGTACCCAAGTTCCACTTATATACCCTACTAAAAACCCATCTACCATCCCTTATCTAGCAGGTACAAAGCCAGTATGGCCCCTGGTCTAGTGGTTGCAAGAGGTAGGGTCAGAAATAACCTCTCGGGGTTTTTCGTAGGTTCGGGGTTCGAATCTGTGACAGGGCGGCAGCAGGTCAACTGTTCAGGACAAATGTCACAAATTCGATCTCTGATTCCGAGCTTTTTTGTCCTTTTTATTCCTTCTGCATTAGATCTCCAGCTTTTCTGTCCTTTTTATTCCTTTTGCATTAGGCCTTCTGACTCTTAGACATCGTCAGGCTTCTCAAGTTTCACTACCCCTTTTCTTTTACTCATCGCTCTCTTTGGATAAGAAATTTTAGTAAAAAACAGTACACCAGCAAATACAGAATATTTATACGCTTTAGACAATCATAATCCTCCTTTCACCCTCGAACAGCGTCAATACATACATTAAAGATTGGACAAATTGACACACTCGTGCCACTTTCTCAGTGTCAAGATACCCCGGAATATCGAGCAGAACTCCAACCACCATAGTTTTCAGGTCGAATGCGGGATTCGTCGGACCATTATTTCTTGCGCATAAATAATCTTCTACCTCTAATTCCAGGGTTGCTTTGTAGTTCTTCCTTGCTTCTGTGTATGGACATTCAAAGTCGTTGGACAGATCGCAGATTGCACCGACAATATTTGAAACATCAGTAGATGCCATCGAGTAATAAGCACCAGGCTTGATAAACCCCATCAAGCTATCAAACGCTTCGGATTTTGGGTTCTTCTTCCTTATGCCTCCGGCAAGTCGACTTGCCGTGTCCCTCAGAGCTCCGTTGACAAATATTAGAGCATCCGAGATAGAGGATTTGTCCTTAGTCCCCACATTGAACATTCTCTCAGCGACCTCAATAATGCTCTCCCAGAACAGGTAATCTTCGCCTTGGATTTCTTTCATGATCTTCGAATGGACGTGTTCTTCGTTCCTGGGCCTGTCGAAGCTTTTCCAGAGAAGATCATCCTCTGTCATAATTTTCTCCTCTCCCATAATTCCCTCCAAGATGTCACCAATTAACTCTTTCATGATTTTTCGGTGCTCGTAGGAACAGCTTCCACTGTCACTACGTTCCTCCATCACCCTGACGAACGTGTTTTGAATTCTCTCTCCTCTATCGTCTATTTCTCTTTCCCAAGAGGCCAGTTCCCTTTTGAGATACAAAAGCAACCCCTCGCTCTTGGCAAATAATTGATCTCTTACGTAATATTCGTGCTCGAGAAAATGACCAAGGTCTGGATTCATAGCGAGAAAATGCTTGGTTGAGTCATCGTTGAGGAGTTTCAATATCTTTAGAAGAGCTATACTGTAAGCTGTAGCGAAGAGGATAATCGACCTGATCTTGGTAATAATGTCCTTATAGTCAAGTTCAGCAGGCGTAGTATGCCGTGCCATTGCATTCAAAAGACTATCTTTCACTTCGAGCCATTCATGCTGACGCTTCTGCAAGCGGTTCCAAGCTGCAAAGTATGGAAAATTCTTCTGTATATGCGAAATTAACTCCCAGATGCCGCAATCAGACCAAATCCGAATACAGTCAACAAGTTGTTTAGCTCGTGGGAATGAATGGACGGTGTTGCTTTGATTTGAAGTCAATAGCCTATAAAGGCATCCCTGGCTTGGAAACCTCTCGCATAGCAATTGGTGTTCTTGAAGAGCCGCCCTTAGAGGACTGATATCCCCTACCTTGGCGCCCATCACTCCATAATAACTCGATGTTGCATCAGCGTAGGCCTTCCAGAGTAAATTGTTTCATTGATTCGTCGATATCCAAAATTGAACAGTGTCGAAGGTTTTCCGATTGATCGTGTGAATTTTGACTGCCTTCAGAATATTTTTCACAGACGTCAATTGATGGCCTTCGCTCACGGGAATAGCGAGATCGCAACGCCCTACAATGCGATAACTCTGATTTTTGGAAACCTTCCTCAGTAAAAACCAGTATTTGTGACCCTCAAAGGCAGCGGCGTAGTCCTCATGTGTCGAAACCCGGCTGGTTGAAAGGAACTCCCACCCCCAAGGCCACTTAAGCGAAAACATATCGTCGGAAGCGGCAAAGCTATCGAGAGGGATCATATACTCCGGTGAAATGAGAAGGCCACCGGTGTGTCTATGGACACCTATCGTCGAGTTGTGATGGCATTCCCGACCTTCACTGAATAGATCACGAAGATCCCCAAGATCCCCAGGACATTCGCTATCCGGTTCGTTCAAAGCACCCAGCAACCAAAGCCGCCTCCAACGAAGCCTATCAGATCTAACCATAAAATCATGTTCGGGAGTCTTGTCGTTGGCCGTCCATTGGGTTGGGTTTACACATCGCCAATCTGGCACCCAGGAGGGTAGATCAGGTGCAGGGGTTTGGTTGATAGCAAGAATGTGCCTCATGTTGTGTCGTGTGATGAGGTAAGCGGCGACACCAATGTATACTTGAGAAATAGACAAGGAATAATCCGGTATAAGCCCAGCGTCTTCTAAGCCACGGAAAAGCCCCAGGATTGCAAAGACCTTGTCCCTGGGATCGGATGCGGCAGTCGAGCCCATGATAAAGATCCATCGTGGAAAGTCCAATGCTTGCCTGTAGCGGCAGATTTCAAAATCCTTTACCCACGATGGGACATATACAGCTGGATAGTGTTCCCAAGGTTTCGAAAGGATCTGGCACCACCGGATCGTATCTTCTCCACAATAGACAACAATGCTTTTAGACAGCACAAGTTCCTGGAGAATCCAGGTCCTTGAAAAGTATGGGCGCCCAAAAAAGCTCGACAGAGCCTCGGACAACATCTTCTTCATACATCCAGAATGATGATCGCAATCAATGAATTTCATTGCCATTCTGCTATTCTCCCGATGCTCTCCAAGGTATGGACACTAGGCATCTTTTTGCGGTCGAATAGATCCGATGCATCGACCTGACCTGATGTGACCTTTCGAGCGTATCACTTTGATTAATACAAACTGCATCAATCCACAGGATACGGTCGTGCTTTGGTAACCGTAGTCGGCGAAGAGCGCTTTCGCAGTTCTTTGTGATTGGAAGAATTGCCCAATGCTCTCCAAGAAAAAAAAATCGGCTGCGCGTGCTATCCCCTCCTCGTCGGCCCAGACATAGGACACGGCTTCGTAGCCCGTACGATCACCAAGAGGCGCTGAAACAAGAGTGCCATGCAGGGGATCATCCCATACCCCTTTTCCAAGGCGAAGGAGCCGTATATTATCGCCAACCGATAAAGATTCATAACCATGGTCTGATTCTTGTTCTTTTGAAGGATCTGCTTGTGATAGGCAAGCATCACGTTGCTCAAAATTGGATTCGCTCACATGGTCTGGTTGTCTGGGAACTAGATACGTTCCAGCTTCGTCTTCCCGTGGTATACGTTCTGTGGTGTACACCACAGAAGAGGGCCATGCCAGGTTCAAATTCCCCCGGCGGGAATTTGGTGATACAAGTGGGCCTGGAGTTGGGACCGTCTTGATGTCGGATGGGGCTATATGCTCGCAATTCACACAGAAGGGGGCCCGACCTGCGAGAACGATATCTGCTTTTGCGCACATCTTCGCGTGCCAAGAAATCATATTATTCCCTAGCTATGGCGTTTCTAGGTTGTGTAAGTATTCAGTGAATCGCCATGCCGAACAGAAATAGAGGGAGGAAGAAAGAAAGAAAGAAGGAAAGAAGAAAAGAACGAGGGGAAGCCGTTGAGATGATTACATTTCGCCAAGATGGCGCAGTCTTAGGACATGCATCAGTTGCATCAATCGGGCAGTGAGGCAAGGCTCCTAATATATACATAATTGATCTTAGGCTAACTTGTGTATGAGGTGAGACATTTCAAGCACTAGCTACCTATTTTACAACTTGATTAACGTATATTATACCAGAAATTAAGTAGAGAAGCTGTTATAATTTGCCATATCCCTCAGTCTTATATGTGATGGGAGATATGAGATGGATCAAGTACCTATCTCGATACCTACCTGATATAATGTCAAGTTGAAGTTGGACTTGATTCCTAGTCTGTGTATAGGCAGTATGCTGGATCGCGTAGTATTCGTGCCTATCAACTCTGTAAGATAAATGTTCCTTCGTACCCAAGGTGAGTTGTCCAAAGCTAATCTAAATATGATAGAACGTTCTCCTTTGATACTTGCTCGAATTAATTAAGTAGGTACTTAGTGTGCAGCTTCAACTTATGCTTCAATCTAATTGGTGATCTTCTAGACCACAGACTGAACGTGAGATTCGTAGACTTACACAGGCAATGCGCCCAGAATGTCTAAGAACAAGAGCATGACTCGTGAAGGGAAAAGATATTTTATGCCAAGTCAAAGCCTGAGCCTCAGCTTCAGCCTCGGTGAGGATCCCCGATGTTTTACCGCAAAAATTGACCTCCATCTAGCCAATCAAGCCAAACTACTGCCCCTTAGAGTTAGAGCTAGCCTAGGAGTCAGCCTTACTACCTAATACGGCAAGTGGAATTATAAAATATCTATCTGCGGGGAGAACTTCCAAGACCTTCTATCTGGCTGTACGTATGTGAGACAACAAAGAGGTTGTCTGGTTTTCGTCCATCTAGCATTTAAGTAAAGCATAGAGCTGCCTCACACCAGTTGGGCACTTGATGGAGCATTGACTGTATCCGACCAGTCGGTGCATAACGTCGTAATGCAGGGACGAGATGTTCATAGAAAACTTCAATAAGTCGTGAACCAATTGCATCGCCACTTTTTATTGCAGGGTCTTTGATGCGCTAGCACGTCAATCTATTAAGGTGCCGTCTAGGCAGCTACAGTACAGAAAACATACCCGGACCTGCTAGGCTAACAGCTATACATAGTAGCTGCCTTGTTTCCCTCTCGGTAGCTGCCTTCTAGAAGTTTGGAGAAACCATAGGTACAACATAGAGAAGGAGAGAAGGCTCGAGGGGAAAGTTCTGGGCTGTGGGACTGGCATGCGAGTGCCTTAGATGCATCCGTCCAATCATTGGTCCATAGCGCTGGTGGTTGCCATGGAGCCGCAGCTCAACCAATCAGAGAGCTGGGCAGCGTTGGCTAGCACCAGAATTGCCGTAGAATTCGATAGAAACCATGGTGGGGCCGTGCACGGAAAGAGCTGTGTGAAGAACATTTCTAGCTGCAACTTCTTCGTTTCGTGAACAACTACTTCTACTTCTTCTCTTTCCTCCTCACCTCTCTTTTCCTCAACCAATCCATCTTTCTTCATCTTCCTCAGTGACGACAACTTAGAGATAATAATTCTCTTGTGATACCCTCAACCGCCTTCGTTTATCTCTTGCATTCACTCTGGTAAGTTTCTAATAGACCGCCCTTCTTCAGGGGTCCCCGCGTCAGCCTCGTCTCTTGCCTTCTGCTCCTCTCGAAGAAGCTTCTTGCCTCTCCCTAACCACCTAGCACAAGAACACAATTCACTGTGAATCAGTGAACATCAGCAGATCCCTCTCACCTTCTCCCAAAAATCCATCATAACAAGAACTTGTGCGAGAGGTTGCGTACCCCGCCACCCCTTCCTTGCGCACGTCCATCAACCACAATCTCTAATCTCTCCCACCCACATCATCTGTTCGCTTTGACTAACCATTCAATCAACCAGACCATATCATTCCATCAAACCTCTAATCAAGATGTCTGAGACTTTCGAGTTCCAGGCTGAGATCTCTCAGCTCCTCTCCCTCATCATCAACACCGTCTACTCCAACAAGGAGATCTTCCTGCGAGAGCTGGTTTCCAACGCCTCAGATGCTCTCGACAAGATCAGATATGAGGCCCTGTCGGACCCGAGCAAGCTCGAGTCCAACAAAGACCTCCGCATCGACATCATCCCCAACAAGGAGAACAAGACCTTGACTATCCGTGATACCGGTATTGGTATGACCAAGGCTGTAAGTTAACCACTACCTGTCTCAAAAGGGTTGCAACCACTTACTAATATGCAAACAGGACCTTGTCAACAACCTGGGTACCATCGCTCGATCCGGTACCAAGCAGTTCATGGAGGCCCTGACTGCCGGTGCCGATGTTTCCATGATTGGCCAGTTCGGTGTCGGTTTCTACTCCGCTTACCTCGTTGCCGACCGAGTCACATTCATCTCCAAGCACAATGACGATGAGCAGTACATCTGGGAGTCGTCTGCTGGTGGCACCTTCAGCGTCGTGCCCGACACTGAGGGTGAGCCCCTCGGCCGTGGCTCAAAGCTGATCCTTCACCTGAAGGACGAGCAGACCGAGTACCTCAACGAGAGCAAGATCAAGGAGGTCATCAAGAAGCACTCCGAATTCATCTCCTACCCTATCTACCTCCACGTCAAGAAGGAGACCGAGAAGGAGGTCCCCGACGAGGATGCCGAGGAGGTCGAAGAGGAGGAGGGCGATGACAAGAAGCCCAAGATCGAGGAAGTTGATGATGATGACGAAGAAAAGGAGAAGAAGAAGAAGACCAAGAAGGTCAAGGAGACTTCCATCGAGGAGGAAGAGCTCAACAAGCAGAAGCCCATCTGGACTCGCAACCCCCAGGACATCTCCCAGGAAGAGTACGCCGCCTTCTACAAGTCGCTTTCCAACGACTGGGAAGACCACCTTGGCGTCAAGCACTTCTCCGTCGAGGGCCAGCTTGAGTTCCGAGCTATTCTCTTTGTTCCCAAGCGAGCTCCCTTCGATCTCTTCGAGACCAAGAAGACAAAGAACAACATCAAGCTCTACGTCCGCCGTGTCTTCATCACCGATGACGCCACTGACCTTATTCCTGAGTGGCTTAGCTTCATCAAGGGTGTTGTCGACTCCGAGGATCTTCCTCTGAACTTATCTCGTGAAACCCTTCAGCAGAACAAGATCATGAAGGTTATCAAGAAGAACATTGTCAAGAAGGCTCTCGAACTCTTCAACGAGATTGCCGAAGACAAGGAGCAATTTGACAAGTTCTACAGCGCCTTCTCTAAGAACCTCAAGCTTGGTATCCACGAGGATTCGCAGAACCGACAGCTTCTCGCTAAGCTGCTCCGCTTCAACTCCACCAAGTCTGGCGACGAGCAGACCTCTCTGGCCGACTATGTCACCCGCATGGCCGAGCACCAGAAGAACATCTACTACATCACGGGCGAGTCCATCAAGGCCGTCACTAAGTCTCCCTTCTTGGATGCTCTCAAGGAGAAGAACTTCGAAGTCCTGTTCCTGGTCGACCCCATTGACGAGTATGCCATGACTCAGTTGAAGGAGTTCGAGGGCAAGAAACTAGTTGACATCACCAAGGACTTCGACCTCGAGGAGACCGAAGAGGAGAAGAAGGCTCGCGAGTCCGAGGAGAAGGAGTACGAGGGCCTTGCCAAAGCCCTGAAGAACGTCCTTGGCGATAAGGTCGAGAAGGTCGTCGTTTCTCACAAGCTGGTTGGCTCGCCCTGCGCTATCCGAACTGGCCAGTTCGGTTGGTCTGCTAACATGGAGCGTATCATGAAGGCTCAGGCTCTGCGTGACACCTCCATGAGCAGCTACATGAGCTCTAAGAAGACCTTCGAGATCTCTCCCAAGTCCTCCATCGTGAAGGAGCTCAAGAAGAAGGTCGAGGCTGACGGCGAGAATGACAAGACCGTCAAGTCCATTGTCCAGCTTTTGTTCGAGACCTCGCTACTCGTCTCGGGGTTCACCATTGAGGAGCCCGCCGGCTTTGCTGAGCGTATCCACAAGCTGGTGTCTCTTGGTTTGAACCTTGATGAGGAACCTGAAGTTGAGGAGGTTCCGGCTACGGCCGACACCGCCGCTGCCGAGACTGGTGACAGCGCCATGGAAGAGGTTGACTAAATGTGTCGAACGTTAGGAATGGAACGGGAATCGTAAAAGTTCTTCGGAGTTTGGATGGTTTCGGGTTCTTCTATTTCCGGTAACATCGTCTCTAGGCGGGCACTTCTCATAATTCCTCATACCCTCCCGGCTGCCGAGGCACGATACGTTCTAGCAGGACTTAGCTAGTTGATTGTTGCATTCGGGGTCGCTCCATGTATTCTACAATCACGCCTTTACGAGACACAGGTCGGATTAGATCCGTAGACGAAATGAAATAAGTTATGAAATTAATCGTTCTTGTCATGCTTTAATTACGTGATGTTGTTAGTGATATCGTTGACTACCTACTGTAAGTATTAAGAATGCCTTGTCCACTCTAATCTGAGTTCTTAACTGGTATAGCTAGAGAGATTTGGTAAGTCTATCTACCCTACGTAATGACGCGTACCGACCTCGATTGTTTCTCACCGATTCTCTGATTAGTCCGATGTGATTTTCCGTCCAGAGGGCTGTACGCTAGCAGTGTAGCTAGACAGGTCAATAGGTGGGTAGACGTCGCTGGCTGGTAAGGGGGACAAGGACTAAGTTGCAAATAAACAAGAGAGATCTCGCCAGGCAAGAGAGTGGTGAACCTATCTGATGGAATGCTAGTTTAGGGTCATGCTTTGACTTGATAAACATACACAAATACCGGGTATCTTGGACTCGGGGAAAGAGACTGGGAGAAGGGCAGGCATAGGAAGTTGATCCGCTACTCGAGATGCTGGTTGGAGGTAACGTGAAATCTTACCTCGATGGCTATAGTCTACATTAGGAAATGCGTTCAAGTCTATGCTAAGAAGGCTTAATGGTGCGAGTCGGTGTAATGTAGGTAGGGTAGGGCTACTGGAAGTATGGTTAGAGGAGGGAATACTGGGAATTATGGATCATCTTGAGAGAGGTGATATAAATGTGTGAAGATGTGAAGAAAACATCGTCTGAGTCAATACTAGCTCCGATCATTGCGTACATCTAGGCGGATAGATATAAAGACTCGTTGAAGTCGATGTCTCGCGTAGGTGCCAGGTGATGATATTGAATTCAACTTAGCGAACGGCCACGACCTAGTCGGCACCGAGGTAAAGACAAGGGTGAAATATGTATTTAATATTTTTTATTAGATTATGCCATGTCTCTATAATCTGCTAGATATCCCTGTAACTTCCAGAGTTTCATCTGCAGCTTAACTGTCCGCCGCCCGGCAAGCATGAAGATGGAGCCGTCCTTCAGAATGACAGCCTCCCCTCTGACGCGTGCGGCGTGCTCTGGCCCTAGAAGCATAGGCATGTTGTGCACGGCTACGCTCGTAGTCACCGGTCCGCCATGGGTGTCCGTTGTTTGAATATCAAACGTCGCAAAGGGCCCGGGTTGATGGCTAGCTACTTTTGAATCGGCGCCCTCCTCTGGCTCTCCGAACCATAGCACGGAGCCCCTGTGCTTGTATTGGACGTCATCCCAACCGTAACACTTGACGATATAGTACCGCTCGTCATCCGCGCAGAGCTTGGAGAGATACAACAATTCGTTGACGATGTCTTGCTGCATCAGGCCCAGGACGTAGGTGTCCATGTCTTTGCGCCAGACGAGCGTCTTTGCTATACTCTTATATCGGGGGCTTATCCCTGCGAACCGCCTCTGGCGGCCTTCGAGACCCGATCCCGGAGTCGTGAAAGCGGATAAGAGATCTTGTCTCGCTAGGGCGTAGGAATTGGGACCATAGGGCCGTCTGTCGTCCGTTAAGAGAGCAGCATCGGATTCCTGCTCTTGCGGATTGGCCTCTGCATCCTCCTGTATTTCTTCGGAGCTAGCTTCTTCCATAGCCTCGCGTATGCCCTTTGTGTCTGGTTCTTCGCCTGCGTGTGACACGTCAGGTATAAGACTCTGGGGGATCAACCAGGGGGTGCCGGTTTCTGGATGTGCGACGACACCGAAGTCCTGGAGGAAGAAGCCAGGTAGGCGAGTACGGGTTATAGCACACATGCGCACATGTGTCGCTAGAGCCTTGGCTGTATTTAGGAATTAGCACTTGGAAGGGCAGACCGGCTAGCGGATGTCTGTACCGAAGGGATTGGCGCGGAGCTGGCGCTCGACAGAATTCTGCGGCTTCCCGGGTTTCGCTTTCGGGACCTGATGCCGTCTCGTGGCCTCCCAAAACGTAGGGTCCATGACGGGCGATAGCGGCAAATCGCCCACGGCGGTCTCTACCGTCTTGTTCTCGGGGTTGACCTTGAAGGCATCATCTCGATCGCTTGCCAACTGCGCCGCGTCGGGACCGGCTTCGGTAGAGGGTTGCGAGGGGTCGTCATGTTTTCGAGCTCGATCGGCAAAATACCGAGGATAAGAGCATGGCGGGAATTTTCGGCGTTGGCCTAGGCTGGCACTGCGACCGAGCAGTGCTTTACATAGTCTCATAACCACATTGGCTATGCCGTAGGGGATATACAATCCAATGTAATAAAAAAGTTGTTGAAGAGAGAAGATAGAAATATGGTGTAACACAGGTGGATGATAAACATTTGCAGTGGAGTGGAGCGTCATAGCTCCAACGCTCGCTCCAACGGCAGTCTGGATCTGATCTACGCAGGGCAGGTGGGCGGGCAGGTACCGCACTCGGCTGTGCCGCCGACAAACTTAAAACTTTGTGAACCGTCGCTACGGGAACTCGAACTTAACCAACGTTCAAGCTTATTTCAACCTTAATTTCAACTTCTACATCATATACTTTATTCTTGCCATTTATTACCTTTTACCTACCCTTTACCTCAGACAAGCTACGGGCACCATGAATTGTCGCCGACCGCTCTGGAGGGCAGCGCTGCGAAAGCTGCCGACTGCGACTGCGGCGAACACCCGTCGGTTCTCTCAATTCCCGACTGGCCCTGTCCAAGCTCCTCGGGCGGCCATTCCTTTGCCATATATCACAGAAGTTACTGTAAGAGGCCGATGGACTTTGCGCGAAGAATCCCGATAGCTGACCGAACAGTCTGGCGGCTGGAGAACATGTTTGTAGCCCGGGAGCTCGCCGAAGTCTTAGAGATCTCCTTACTGATCTAACTTCACAGATGATATCTTCTCCAAGTTGTTGCAAGTATGTCTAGGCTCTACTCCCTCACTGTTATCTTTCGCCCTGGCTAACCTTAATTGACGGACTAGGAACGAATAATATGTTTGAACGGACCCATAGACGACACCGTGTCCGCCTCAATAGTTGCGCAGCTCCTCTGGCTGGAATCAGACAACCCGGATAAGCCGATCACCATGTACATCGACTCACCTGGCGGTTCCGTGACTGCCGGCCTTTCAATCTACGACACCATGTCTTATATCCGCTCACCGGTGTCGACGGTGTGCCTAGGGCAGGCCGCTTCCATGGGTTCGCTGCTGCTTACGGGGGGCGAAAAGGGGAAACGATTTGCCCTGCCGCATAGCAGCATCATGATTCACCAACCCCTGGGCGGAACGCAGGGTCCGGCAAGCGACATTTTGATTTATGCGAACCAGATCCAGCGCACACGCGAACAGGTCAACGAGATCTACCGGAAGCACCTGAACGCGGCGATCGGCCACGAGAAGTATAACCTCAAGGATGTCGAGGAGATGATGGAACGCGACAAGTACTTGACGGCCCTAGAGGCCAAGGATATGGGTATAGTAGACGAGATCCTTACTAGGAGGGACGAGAAGAAACCCGAGAAAGAAGAAGCCGGCGACAGCACTTAATAGTTAACAGACCTACCAATTCGCGCCACAACGAACTAAGTATTAATTGATTAACTAATTGATCAAATCATCTGATTACGGGCCCGAGATCCGTGTTAAAGCCAGGAAGCCCCTTGTTCCTTAGACGTCTCGGCAAATCTGAAGATGCCTGTGGCCGCCTTGCCGAAGCAGTTGAAGGTGAAGGGGATGATCATTGCAATTACCTAAGCCGGTTCGCAGAAACTCGGGGCTCCACGTGCATCCATTGCCCATACCACCCTGCCGCGTATCGTACGTAGGTACTCATGTACCCAGCCATCGTCGTGCTAAAAATTGCAGCAGGTATCTGTATCTGGTTTTGGAATCATCAACCACGTGGCCCACATATCACAATCTCACAATCTGCGCCGCCGCCGCTGCTGCTGCTTGTACAACCCACACCAGACGAAGTAACCTAGACGTACACTTAAATACTCCGTACACGTACCCCATCTTCCCGCGCGGTACACAATTAGGGGAAGACGACGGAGGGGACTCCCGCCTCCGTGGTAGGTGAGACATTTCAGTGCTAGTGGCGCCGCCGTCTGCAGGTGAAGGGCTGCTGGGCACTTGGACAATTGGTCTAAATACGGCCGGCAATCAATTTGGTTAAGCTTCTGGTAAGCGGCGGCTGTGGCTGAGGATTTCCACGCGCTAGAGAGGCACAAAGGCAGATCGACATATCAAATCTATTCCCATCTATCCAGTGCCAGTAGCGCAGGAATTGGAATGGCGGGTCGAGGTGGAAGCGGAGGGGAGCTAGGGAAGTCGAATGGACTGACCCGAATACCGGCTACTAAGAGTCCTACCAACCGACCCAGGTAATAGTTTGTGCTTGAAGCAAGGGGCTAAGGCAAAGCGAGTTGGCGAAGCAAGGGAGAGCAGGGTGAGTGCTAACTAAATGTTTCAATAGCACCAATAGCACGACACAGTGGAGGCGATTCGAATCTCATTGGGTCCACATTCGCTCACCCCATCCTATCCCATCCCATGCCATCTCGCCATCTTCCTCTTCCTCTTCTTAATCCCTCCCTCTCTTTTCCTTCCTTTCCCCTTTGCGGACCAGAGCCATAGAGACAGAAAGAGGCTAGGCGGGTTCGGCCAAGATTTGCCCACTGCTAGCCTAGGCACCTAATAGTCTTAGCTTGCCCGCCGGTGACCGAGCCCATCCTCGTAAGGCGTGCTCTCCCTCGTCCTCGCTATGGCCTTCATCATGTCCATGTTCCCTTTATTACCGGCAAATACAGACGCCCAGACGCCTCAGCGCTACACATTGGACATCTGACAAAAGAGGGCGGCGCGAAGCAACCTCACCCCACCGACTTCGTGGTGGAATAAGCCGGCGACCAGTAACCACTTCTATTTCTTACCAAGACGCACTCCACAGCGTCCATATTACTACGGTGTCGTTACCTACGTCAATGCAAACCATTACCTTGCATCTGACTTCTGTCTCCTGGCATCTCTGCAGTTCCCTTGACTGCTCCATGATTAGTATGTACCTGGGCTACGGGTTCTGGGCTCTAGGCTCTCGGCTGGCTACATATTGTACAATACAACATTCGAAGTAATAAATATTAAAGCCGCCCCCACTCGATATTGCCCCCTCCCTTTCTCTCTCGAGCCCTACGTTACCTCCGTCAATGAATACCTTTCTGCTACCCTCGTTACCGTTGACGGCGTCACTCACCCTCCTTTTTCATTGTCCTCGCCCGTCTTTGTTCCCCTCATCCCCGGACTACCCATTGTGAATCTCGTAAGCTGCTTATGTACTGTCTATATCGCCTCCTTTTCTCGCCACTATTTTTTATTATATGATCGCTTCGCGAGAACCTATCCGGCTTCTTCCCCATCCACTTTCCTTTTCCCACTAGCGCCCAGCAAGATAACTCACGGCCATTCTGCCAAACGAGGTGACCCTTGTTGTGAGCGGCAAATCAAGACCGACCTGTTCTCTCCCAATTGATACACAGTACCTTTACCATCTTATTAGGAGTCTTCGCATTCTGTCTGGAGCTTGGAGGGACACAATGCATAGCGACTTCACCTTCACCGTCAACAATTATGCGCCTGAGCCCAACGCCAAAATGATGCTTCCTTACCGGGGTTCAGTGTCGACACCGGTCATGCAGACCTTCTCACCAGAGCTGTCTCCTCCCGCCACCGAGTCTAGTCCGTCTGACTCAGGCAGCATCTCGAAACACGATGTTGAACGTGTCAAACCGACAGCGATCCACATGCAGACTGTCTTCTCCTCGCAGACCGGAGAAGCGCACCCTTCGCAGCAGCATTCCACCCAAGTGTGGGAAACTCACAAGACCGATATACGACGGTTATATCTAGAGGAGAATAGACCTCTAAAGGAGGTCATGGCAATAATGCGACAGAAGGGCTTTAGAGCGACGTGAGCTACTAGACCAGGCCATGTGTCATTTCTCTTAGATCCCGTTAGCTAACGACGCCGGCGCAGTGTCAGAATGTATAAATCGCGCTTTGACAAGTGGGGGTTTAGTAAGAACAACAGCAAGAGAGATGTCGTCGCCATGCTCCAGGTCCAACGTCAGCGAAGCGCTGTCGGCAAACGCACCACGTTCCATCGCAATGGCAAGGAGGTCGCCATCGAGGCTTACCTCAAAAGAAAAGGCATCTCGCAATACGATCTCGTAGAGCCCGGCTTGGCCGAGAACCTTCCCGAGAACTTACGATGCCTCACGCCGCCTCCCGAAAGTCCCAAAGCCTTGCACTCCCCAGGCACCTTGTCGTTGCAGGAACTCATCTTACAATGCGCCAGAGATTTAGCCTGGAATTGGTACTGTCCCCCTGATACACCGCTTGTCGCCTGTGCGACTCATTATCGTGGCGACGAACTGCGCTGTGCGATCACAGATATTACCAATGCGGACTGGCTGTTTTCCGTTGGCCATTTCGAGAGAGGGGGTGCGATGTGCGAGCAAGGGTTCAAGTCTTTGCACCTGTTGTTCAAGAAACCTTCGATATATGGGCTCTTGCATTTATTCATTACTGTTCTCGACGCTTCGAACAAGGGAATAGTCAAGGAGGTCTGGAGGTATCTTGCAGCGTACGCCGCTACCATTCGGGTCGAAGGTCCTTTGGCGCGGCTCTTCCAAGCAATATGGAAATTCCTCAGCACGCACGAGTACGAGGAGTACTGGGACTTTTTGTTTGAATGCACAGAAAAACTCCTACTCGTCGAAGAACAGAATTCGGGCCTCCCAGCGGACACGCTGCCGAGGCTGTATCCTATTTTATTCATCCCCCGTGCTTATCAATACCGGGATGAGCCATACCGTCGCCTCCAAAGCCGCTGCGATTTCAGACGGCTAGTCCAAGGCCCCATGCCCACAGCTATAGAGGAGCGGACCGTCTTCCAAGCGATGGAGCTTCTGATCCTGGGGAATCAGACGCTATGGCAAGGCGATCGGGTTTTTGAACTTGCCAATGCGGTACTCGAGAACACCAAGGGCATTGCGTATAACACCGAGTTCTTTGTCTATATCGCAGTCACCTCGCTGGCTCACTACCACAGACACCAATACATATTAAACAAGGAAATAGCCAGCCACGAGCTGTCGGTACACTACCTGGAGATGATCGTGTCCGTGATGGAGGGCAAATGGGATCCCGATATGGGGTACCTGCTCGGTGAGCTGGAGCGGTTGGAGCACTGGTATAGAGACGCGGGCGACAATGAGAAAGCAGATGCCGCGGCGCTCAGGTGGAAAAACGCCCTAGAAGCGATACCGAAAGATTTCGTCAGAGGACAGAAGGGCATCTTGCATTAAGTGCCTAAAGCTCCCCACTGCTATCTTTTCTGTATTACTACTAGGACCTGCGATTCTAAGGGCTCCCCGAGACAACTCGCCGCCCCGTACACAATTATATACCCATGCAGTGTGGGATTTGCCTTTGGATAGCGTCGGCGTCATGGGTTGGGAAATGGGTTGTTTATCGGTCTCGATTTGCTCCTGTTAGGGATAAGACGAATCTTGAGTTATGCCGTTGTTTGGTTTTAGCTGCGGTTTGTTGATAGTCTGTACATGTACAAGAATCAAAAGCATCATACTCAGCCACGTCTCACAACATGCGGTTCCTTTCCGCATGTACATATGTACCGTATATACGTTGGCGCGGGTCTTAACCGCTGAGCGTGTCGCACAAGCGACAGTGCGAATAGTACTTGGGACCTGATCGTCATGCCACCGGACTTAGGTCTTCTATCGCCAGTTCTCTTGTTTTCTTGTTGGCTGCTTTTCGGAGATTAGGCACGATTTGTATTCTGGTCGTGGAAGAACAAAGACTTACATTCCTCGGGATATTTACACCCTTACTTCCACTGTGATAGAGGTGAATGGTGGTGAGAGGATGTTTTCTGTGTAACCACACTCGGGAAGGAGATCGGGCCTATATTTCAACAATTACGTAGACCCTTTTGTGAGCGAGTTCCTTTAGTAATTTACCCTTGACATGATAGTAACTCAAGGAGTCACGATGTTGAAGTTAACTGATGGGCTGAGGTTATGTAGTTGGCACATCAGGTACCTAGGTACATACCATGCAGCTGGTGGCTTGAGTCCTCAATTGTGGCTACAATGTAGAAGAGGAGAGTGGCGCACGTCTATTTTCCTTTCTCCACATCTAAATCGATTAGACTCGACTCAGACAATTCCAACATCATTCGATCTATCCGTGTCTACAAAGTGCTATGCTGATAGTCTCGTCCAGTAATATGCTGGACTACTTTCTCATTCGGGTTGAGAAAATGAGGGGAAGTCAACATGCCCCAGATGAGAGACGCCCTATACGCAGAATCATAGAACCCCGTGGATTGCGCGGATGCGCAAGTGCGCAGCGTTGCATGAGGTGTCTAGCCTTTTGAGGCAACCCTCAAATATACATGTGTAAGTACCTCCTATATATCAGGCTGCAGCCTATTTCTGCTCATGATTATGAGTGAGAAGATTGTCATTACCGTTTTACGATATCTCTTCCCTTCCAATATCACCGACTTCCTCAGTCACCCTATAATCCTTTTGATTAGGTACTCCTCAATGGCATTACTTCATTTATGAACGCTGCCTCTGCGTATCCCACCGTTGTCTGTCAGATCTAAACGACTTATTCGCAAACTCATGGGTCCGTCAGGATAGTCTATGCCTAGAACTACTACTAATGTTGTAACCAACATGGATGATAAGAGTGACCACAACAGGCTCGACTCTCGGTCTGGTGACTGGAGTTGCTGCCAGGGAGATGAATTTCTGCAGGATCTGGACACTACGAATTTCAGTTCAGATCGATCAGCGGCACAAGGCCATGTCAATCCAATGGCGGCTCCCTTCTTCGACAATCGCTCTAGAGCACCCAGCCCCCTTTCTGTTCACCTCTCAATGGCAATGATAAGAGCACATGATTCTGAAACGAGGTACTTCCTACCGCGGAATGAACTTCACGCTCTCGCGCCGTCAACGGTGAAAGATGAGCTTAGAAGAGCTATCCCTACGCTTCCCGAACCTATCCTCGACAACTACACTACGCAGATAATTGGAGTTGAATTTGGCGATGCCAATGACAAGGGATGTCTTCAAAAGACACGTCTATTAAGGACATTCGCTATTTTGGTCCTCCTTAACAAAGTGGAAACTATCCCATCCTTTATCTCTGAAGGGTTTACGGATTCTTTGCTCCCGATTGACCAGACACTCCTGCTGAGCGAATCTACATTTCAGCTCTGCTCTCCGCCGTTGGTGACATTGCTTAGGCGCTGTTTCAACAACTGGACAACACCCAATATCGACGCTTTTGTAGAAACTCAATGGGCCGTTGTGTCTCCGTTTTTCAGCAGATCAACGGGGGATGTCCCTCTGTATGACTTCAAGGCCCGAACTATCCTACCTATTTACGTCGACAATACCATTGCCAAGCCCTATGTTAAAGTAGGGGGGTATAGTAATGTTCGGAGAGTCAAGATTCATCCCTGGCACCATGATTTCGAAAGAAACGAGGTACATTTTCTAGTGCAATGTATAGACGTGGATTACCTGATGCTAATTACTCCCTAGGACGAGCCGTACTTTGCCCTGAAGGAATTGCACTCTCAACGTATCGAGGACTTTCAACGTGAAGTGGACGCCCTGCAATATCTTTCCGACTTCTCACATCCACACCTTGTCAAACTTCTCACGGCTTTCCGGCATGGCACGTCGTATTATTTGGTCTTCCCGTGGGCCGAAGGTGGTGACTTGCGAACATTCTGGAAAGATAATCCTAAGCCAATCCCCGATCCGCCTCTCCTCAGATGGATGGCAGATCAGTTTCTTGGTATAGCTACTGGGTTACGCCAGATCCACCATGAGCGTATCGTGGTCGACGCAACCAAAGTTCGAAAGGACAATGACTTAAAAGATGCTACCGATGCCCTCTACGGACGACACGGAGACATTAAGCCGGACAACGTCCTCTGTTTCAGCAAAATCGCAGGCGGCTCCTCGCGTTTCAACAACGACAAAAGCGATAATATTCTGGTGCTCAGCGACTTTGGGCTTGGAAGTTTACACAGCAAGACGAGAAGACACGAAGTCCACCGCGCTATCGGGTTCACACCCACTTATCGCTCCCCAGAGTTCGATGTACCAACAGGGACCATTGACAGACCTGCCGACATTTGGTCCCTTGGGTGTGTTATACTGGAGACCGCTGTATGGATGCTTCGTGGTTGGGAAGGGGTTGGATCTTTTGCCCTCTCTCGAGTCGCCTCGGGCGAGTCAGCTAACAAATCAGGGCGTATAGATGATGGGTTCTTCGAACTCGTAGTCTCAAATCAAGCCGGTGCACCAAAAGCGAAACTCAAACAAAGCGTCGTCAAGGTGAGGTCCGTTACCCTATATATATGGTGTCCTTTGCTAATGGCGTAGTGGATTAACCATCTTACTGAAAATAAAGCTGCAACTCCCTATATTATTGACTTGCTGAGCTTAGCATCTAACGAGCTTCTTGACCCTAATTGGGAGACGAGAGCTGATATCTCCCTAGTCGTTGACGGGCTCCAATGTCTTCGGCAGAAATGTTTGGAAGACCCTGCATACACGATAGCGATCCCACAACCACGAAAGCCACCGTGGTCAAACCAAACGCTGGAACAACTGTATAAAGACGGCTTTCCGGCATTACAGAGTTTAACCCAACCAGTTCAAGTCCATATGGCTCAAATTCCTACTTCAAACGAACTGAGTCCTCCAGGTCCAATGACAGCACCACCTCATGGTGTGGGTTGGTCTAGTCTCGATGAACCACCCTATGACACGAACAACAATATGGACTGGTACAGCTCTCTACTTGATAGTACAGCATCAATGGATGATATGCGAGATAGCTTTCAGCCCGACGCATTGCCGGATCAATACACACATACGTCAAACTACATTCCACCCAACCAAAATGAAGTCGGAGGCTCCAGCAGCCGACGGCGAACTTTGGATGACGTGGACGGTCCTAGTGATATGGGGGATGAGCGGAGGAAGAAGGCGCGCAAGAAAGGGGGAATTTCAACACAAACCACGTCCAGGCGTAAGCCGCCAGGTGATTCAGCCCAAAGCACGTCCCAGGACCTTAGCGAGGAAGTATTAGAGCTGTCAGAGACAACTAGAGAAGAAAGGCTCTTTGCCTGCCCATTTTACAAGCGAAATCCGGCGAAGTACAGCACGAAAGCCTGGAAGGCGTGTATCGGACCTGGCTGGACAATATCCAGATTAAAGTGAGTTTCCACGTCTCTTCACAGGAAAGGGTAGACTCGCAACTAACAGAACGGCCTAGGGAACATATTTACCGCAAGCATTGTTCGTCCCGCCACAGGTGCGACCGCTGTTTCGCTGAGTTTCAAAACATAACGGCCCTCCATCAACACCATCAGTCAGAGTTGCCATGTCCAAAACGTGCTTTTAGAGGCGACATTGATACAATAGATGAGACACAGAAGGCTCAGATTCAGAAGAAGCCGCGGGGGATTTCTGACGAGGAGAAGTGGAATGGAATCTACAGGATCATCTTCAAATTGGACCCAACTGCCAAGATTCCGTCGCCATGTGAGTAGCTTAGGAATCATACTCGGAGATAACACTGACACGAGAATCCTCTATAGACTGCGACAATATCGCGGGAAGTACAGAAACGCCAGGGGGCAAATCGGAGAACGCTGACTCGCTAGCTGAATTCGAGGCCTACCTCCGTCGCTTAACAGATGATCCTAACCAGCAGGACATGTCCGCGGTCAGAAATTGTCTTGATCTTGTGCAACATTTCCAACAGGTGCGATCGACAAATCAATCAATATCTACATCCGACATACCATCTTTGACCTACGACTATTCAAATAGTACTGCCGAAACACTCGAGCTGCAGGGGTTTTCCGCGTCGACGTCTGAGGACAACGGCGTTTATTCACAAGACTTTACCTTAGTGAACACAGAAGAATTGGACGACCTCCGGTTCTGCGACGGATCATTCGCAGCACATTTCAACGAGGTATTCTCTTCGAACAAGCCATATAATCTACTAGACGATTTCGACCCAGGAGGTATCAGGGGAATGCTACCAGAAGGGTAGAATGATTGAGTCAACCCTTTTGAATATTTTGCTCGTATAAGATACCCATCATTTGTCTTATGTTTGTGTGAGGGGCGAAAAGTTATGCCGGGTACGATTTGATCTCATGAGCTATGATTATGCGCGACAAATGATATGATACAACATATACTAAAAATTTCCCTGACACTGAAAATCGAGATATTTACCCAAATAATACTTGTACCTAAGTATCTTCACATATCCAGAATGTATTTGCAATTCGGTCGTTGCTACCCTTGAAGACGACAACCGCTCCCCATCACTTTTCTTTTCTTTTCTCAAGCATTTTCATACGAACATGGTCGCTTCGCCTACTGAAAAGATGCAGCCCTTTCTGAAGAAAATGACACAGCGAGGCGCAGAGAAAAGCCACAAGGCTCATGGGCCCGAAGATAAGCATTGGGACGATTGAGAGGGTGAAATGACCGAAAAATATCTCCCTCCGCGCCACCGTATCCCAGTACTCTGTTGTCATGACCTCGACAGCGCCGTCCCACTTCCATGGCCCAAACAATCTGAACTTGGCGTTGAAGTTGGCGCCCAGGGCCCACGTAAGCGGTAGTTTCCACCACCAACCGCCATTACAAGCATTCCGATCAGCATCACCACCAAAGAAGCTAAGGTGTAGGATATCACCGAATGACGGCGCGGATCCCGTATCCAGACCAAGCTGGTACGCGTAGCTTTCATGGTCAACGCCATAGCGGATCCGGGCATGCCTCTTGGACACGAGTCGATAGTGCGGTTCGTCTTCCGGCGAGAGGGGCGTACCAACCACTCGCTCGGGAGCCAGTAGGTTGAGTACCCATAGCTGAGCCTGGAACTCGGCAAGGGGTGGGATGGCGCCTAGGTTCGGCCGGACGAAGCCGATGAACCCGATCGTAGGGTCATCTCTCGGCCAGATCTCCCGCACCATCTTTCCATCGTAATAGCGAGGACAACTCTTACCTCTCTCTAGGAAAGAAAAGTTTTGTGTATAGCCCGTACAAAATACGACTACATCGGGCTTGATGACTTCATCCCTCATGTGAAGATACTCAGGCCGCCCGTTATCTCTAAATATAACGATGCCATTGTCGCCTATGCGCTCCGGCCACGGGGCGAGATCTACTCTCCTTCCCCGGGTAGCTTCTTCGGTGTCTGGGGTCTGGACTATCCACGAGCGAATACGCTGCAGAAGCCCCTGTCCAGTTTTTGGTTTCCAGGTGGCATTGAGGTAAGGACTGAGCTTGTATCCTGACTTGTTGAAGAATGCTTGCAATAATTAGAAACGATGTACTAACGATGCATCTAACAGAAATCAGCAACAGTGGCTTACTCTCAGATGTCGACCAGCCCTTAGGCTTCCATCCGATCCATTGATCCGTCCCATGCGTAGTGCCCCAAGAAGTCCAAAGAATCCATCTAACGTAATAGTCGTAGTACGTCCAGAGAATGTTACTGTTCCTAAGCCAAGGATGTACGTATGCCGTGTCGAAGAGACTCGCCCGAGAAACATCAATCGGGATCTGAGGGCGGTCGAGGGGACTTCGCCGTCGGCTAAATACCAACCTTGGATTCGGGTTTCTCTACGTACCTGTCGTCTCAGCGGCAGAACCGATACGTAGAATTCATAAGTGACCTGCTTACCTTTGGGGCGAGGTGAAAGCCATCCCTGTGACATAGAACTACTCGGTTCGTAGGCGAAGTGACAGCAAGTAGCGAGACGTCCGCCCCTGTCTCGCCACTCCCTAAGATGAACACTGTCTTTCCAACGCCGAACTGATCTCTTCTCTTCAGTTTTGAGGAGTGAAACACAACCGGTACCTTTTCGATGCCTTCGATTTCGGGGACGCTAGGTTCGACGTGCAACCCAGAACATACGGCCACCGCGTCACACCCCCAGGTGTGCTGCTGGCCTC
This sequence comes from Hypoxylon crocopeplum, assembly GCA_022578875.1. Taxonomy (NCBI): domain Eukaryota; kingdom Fungi; phylum Ascomycota; class Sordariomycetes; order Xylariales; family Hypoxylaceae; genus Hypoxylon; species Hypoxylon crocopeplum. The sequence goes on from MU399566.1 coordinate 666,074, forward strand.
CGACTAGGTACGTCAAGACATAGCCGTCCCCTTTACTTCCCTCGACCCTTTTTACTGAGCAGGAGAACGTCATATACGGCCAGAGGTCGAAGTGCGTGCAGTACTCGTTAAGATACTCGACGTAGCGCTTCGCGCTGATGAAGTCCGGCTCATCGTCCCTACATCGAAAATCGGAAAAGTAGGTGAGTTGCCTTGAAGATACTAGCTAGTGACTAAGCGTCAGCGCATAGGTAGAAGCAACTCCTTTGCGTAGGTAGACGTAGGGGCGAGGAAAGAAAGGCTGTCCCGTACTTCGGCGTCCTCGTACGTTCTCGCGAGAAACGTTCCTCCCACGCTCGAATCAGTCTCGAAGAGACGAGCTTCGACAGGTTCCGTCCCTAAAGCTCTCTCTGCAGCTAGAAGATATTTCAGTGTCACGAGCCCGGATGGACCTGCGCCTATTATCGCGACCCGCATACCTGCTGCTATCTCGATGTTGGTAGTGCAAGATCCGACGTGAGCAGTCGATCCTGTTGGTTCGAGGATGCAGTCCTATAGCGTGCAAACCCCTACACTTATTAAGATAAAGGGAGAAGCGTGGAATATCCTGACAGCTAGCAGGTTTCCTCTCCATATTATATTCCTGGCGTCTCCTAGATGGCTTTGTGCCCCAATATCCCACTAGCCTACCCCAGGCGATCACGAGAACTTGTTTTCCCATACTCCTTCGATCGGTATTTACTCCTCTTGTTAGCTTCCGTCATCATCTCCCTCTACCTTGCCAGGGCGACTTTGGGACATTGTACTCTGGTTACAGAAAGCTCCTCATCCCGAGAGCGGTTATGCGAGACACGGGGTGGCGCCGACGAATCACAGCACACATGGCCACGATGCCGCCAAGAGTTGAGGCGCCTCTTGTTGTACGCAGCGATCTCATCTCAATCGATTTCGAACGTTGTGTCGGGTTACATAGGCGATGTCTTACACTAGTTCTTACTGGCTGCATGTCTCACTCCGAATTTCATTTCCATATAGATTTCCCCCTCCAGTCTTCCGCCGTTGGTGCCATATACGCGTCCTATTGGAGGCTCCGAGAGCCTGGTCCTAGGGATGAGAACCCGGTGCTCTAAGTACACCAATAGGAGCCCAGGAATATACCAATGAGGGCTGCCCTTAAACGAGTCGATAACGGAGAAACAGGCATATTCCTTGGGGCCTTCGTGACACAGATGCCTTATTCGGCGACAACAATCGAACCCGTTAGACAGACGTTAGGATACAGTGGCATTCTCGTGGCTGCAGCCACTAATCAACGGCTGCGGCCGTGACTCGAGTTCGCTGCACGTAGATCACAATGATCGCGAAGTATAACCAAAGTGGATGGCGAGACCATGAGACCACAAAGCCACAAGCACAAAGTTGAAACCGAGTCGAGTCGAGGCACCACATTGGTTTTGACAATCCGAAGCATCGCCGTCGAGCTGATCCAGACCCTGAGCATGAACTACATGACCTCATTGCCATTACAAAATATATACAGTCAACGGACTATGCGGAGTCCTGTGTTTCCAAACTGAACTTCATGGAAGCATACCGACTACTTGTCCTCTGTAGCACTGAGAAAGCGGTATGCTGGGATTCGTACGAGGTATTGATCAAGTGCGGTATCACGGTCGTCCTGGTTGGTTGGGCCCAGAGAAGCTAATTGCGATATCATGCATACCTTCTAGTAGGTAAACAATAATCTTCCGATTCCTCGAGGATTCTTTCATTACTTTTCCAAGCCTATAAGGATCGATTCACGGGCTGATCGGATCCTATAGGGATCGAACTATTTTCCCCGGCGAATTTGTCCTTCCCCTTATCGTTCTATTCAAGTCATCATTTTTCAGGCAGATCTCATTTGTCAGTGCCTTAGAAATGGGAAAATCCTTCTCACCCGATGTGTTTCGGTTCCAGACATGCGTCTATATTACCTGGTCCAGAACGCGGGGCGTGACTCTTCCATGTACACAGCATGGAACTATTGTCAGCATATAAGCGCTTACGATAAGAAGAGGCCTCGTAGTCTAGGGATTGACAGCTCTGATCATGCTCGCCCTTTAAATTCGGGATTGAATCTATCGGGCACGGAACGGCACCCGCCATCGGCTCGGTTCATACCTATCTGTCTTCGCCCCTTTCCGCAGTACGACAAAGCTCATATCGACTCTGTCCTGTCCCTATGTAGCACATGTACCCATGACCGGAGATCGACGAGCAGATCCCGCAACTTGCCGTGTGCCAATATATGATGTATTTCCTCGGGAATCGAGAAGAGTTTATCTGCTCGTATTCGCCCCTCATAAAAATAAAGTGATCACAAACGCTTCCGACCAGTTGAGAGGAACTTTCCCTTCCCGACTAAGGCTTTGAATTTATATGATTGTTGTTTCTCCAGTTTTACGTTTCCGACTATTATATATTAGCCGTTGAGAAGGATGTCATACTAATACAGGGCCGTATCTCAAACGTGTAGGGAAAGCTACCATCAAATTAATATTATAGTAGGGAATTATTTATCTCAGGTACACTTCTACCCTGCCAACACTGTGTAAGTTGCAGACCTTTCCTTTCGGCTTTTGGGTTTGTTTATCACTGTCTATCGAACGAGCCTGAGGCCATACTCACCGGTTTACGTCTTCATTGGATCTCATAGTAGATGCCTAGATTCATCTATACTACTAGGTACTGGTAAGGAAGGATTCGTAGCACTCTGATAATGCCATTATGGTAGACGGTCCATGCACTGTTCGCTGTACGAGGTTGAGGGCCCAAGTGATAAGCCTCTACTCTAACCAATTTTTCGATTTTCCAATTAGATTACCTCGTATACAGCCAGAGCAAAGCTCTACGAGACATCTCATCAGATCTTCGGATCTTAGTCATATCTAGGAGGTAGGTAAGCCGGATCAAATTAGCCAGCGAATATATACGCCCTTACTAGCAAGGTCTTGGTAAGATAGTGACTATATGCTGCTAGGTATGCTAGAAATGGAGCTATTCGGATCGAATTCGACTACTTGAACTGACATGTATATTAGCGGGCTAAGGTGAAGGGTGGAAATAGTCTTGGGGATTATTATTATACTTCGATATTGGCGGTTGGCGCCACTGCCTCTGTGTTCTAGGTAGGAGGTAGCTTCTAATACTTCATAGACCCTATTTGTGGAGCAAGGGCGAGCGAATAAGGGTCTAGCATCTATCAGAGAGAATCTCTTCTGATTATTCAAAGACATGTTCGAATATTGATTGATTGTTGTAATTGAATAGTTGTGTGTACAAACGGCCATAGTCTGATGTAAGTTGTTTCCTTTAGGAGATCACGTGATATCTAGGATAGGTAGTAGTCGGTCTAGGTACTAGATGACAGGTAGGTAAGTAGAAGTGAATGACAGTTCCTACGTCCAATCCCATAAATCAATACTGTCTTCGCTGGAGTGCTCGCTTCTCTCACTGTAGCTGCACCTTTGGCTACAGATAAGTCCCCTACTTGATTCAAACAATCTTTAAACAAAAGCTGCTCATCGCAGGTCAGACAGGAAAACTGCCACCAACAAAGCGGTAGTGATCCGACAGACCGCCGATCACTAACATGTAAGCATCTAGTGCAAGAGAGGAAAGCCGAAGCAAAAATATATCCCTGGTACCCAACTATAAGTGACAGATAAGTTTCTTCGATTTCTTGATTCGTTAGTATGTACAGCCATTTCTAGGTATTCTTCCATAACCCCTTTACCATTCCCTACACTACAATGTCCCGCCCCATCCGCATCGCCATATCCGGTGGCGGGCTAGCGGGGGCCTCCCTAGCCCATGCTCTCACCAGCTACCCGCACCTAGAAGTGCATATCTTCGAATCAGCCGACACTTTTAGGGAAGCCGGTGCCGCCATCGGCATAGCTCGCAACGCCCTCGGCGCTCTAGACCTTATCGGTCCATCGGCTGCGCAATGTCTCGAGCGCGCCGGGGCCGTCCCCATGCGGGGCGTCCACTTTATGCTCGCCGCGCGTGGCGAAGACCAGGGCGCTACCATCGCCGAGGCGAGCGCCACGGATCCGGATCCGAAGAGAAACCGTGTCACCAGTATCGTTCACCGCGCCGCGCTGCTACAAGAGTTTCTAGCCGGCGTGCCCCCGGAGCGCATGCACGCTTCCAAGAGACTCGACCGGGTAGATCGCGGTGGTGATGATGGCTCCTCCGCCCCTCTCACGCTGCACTTCGCCGACGGAAGCACGCACGAGTGTGATATCCTCATCGGGGCGGACGGCATCCACAGCACAGTGCGACGACTCATCCTCGGCGAGTCCGACCCCGCCGCTTTTCCCCGGAACACGGGATGGTGGGCGGTCATGGCGCTGAAGCCGTACGCGGAAGCGCAAGCTAGCATCGGCAAGGGCCCGGTGGACATCGAGGACGCGCGGGAGTACTCGTGGGTCGGCGACGGCACGTACCTCCTCCACAACGTCCTGGGTCAGGGCCGGCTGGTGCAGCTTGTCATAGCTTCGCATGACCAAGATGCGGAGCTGTCGGATCGCTGGCATCGCGTCGTTAGCGCCGACGAGATGAAGAAGCTGTATCAGGATTGGCCGGTGCACCTGAACAAAGCCGTGAATGAGGTATGAAATAGTCGTATTACTCGCTTTTCGCCCTTTTCCCTTTTCCCTCTTCCCTCTCATACTTTCCCTGTCACTTGATTGCTTCCCCCTTTTGCTCTCTGGACTATGCACAGGTCCCGCCAGGTATTCATACAAATTAAAGGATCCGGATCCGGAACGAATAAAAAGGAGAAAAATGCTGAAACTGTATATATAGCTCCTCTGCGACAAACAAGAACAGGCCGCCATGTACCTCTGGGAGCACCCGCCCGCCCGCAGCTACGTCTCAGGTGCCCTCTGCGTCATGGGCGATGCGGCGCACGCCACGACGCCGTGGCAAGGTTCCGGCGGCGGCATGTCCATCGAGGACAGCCTTATCCTATCGACCCTGCTCGGGCGGGCGCGAACGCCAGCCGAGGCGTTGACGGCCCTGGAGGTGTACGACGAAGTCCGCCGCCCGCGCACGCAGCGCATAGTCGAATCTAGCCGAGCCACGGGGATCATCATGGGCGGGAGGGGTGAGGAGACCGGGTTGGACCTGGAGAAGCTGAGGGAGAAGCTGCTGCCGAGATGGGATTTCATCATCAATTTCGACAACGAGAAGCACCGTGATGAGGCGGTACGGCTGATGGAGCGGAAGATTGCTGACTCGGGATGATCCTCGGGATCTACCTAGAACATGGCTAGACTTGAGAGCTATCCTAGATACTCAATAAGAATGAATATATAGAGGTCGAGTAAACCAAGCTAAGGCAGATATCTTGAAGCAACTAGATAATTTGAGATGATATTGAGCTCATGGGATCAATTCTTTGAGCTCGTCTCTCTAACCTACATTGAAGGGCCAGCAGAACACCATTTACACCAAAAGGACCGAAGGAATTCAAACCTCATCTGAAATCATAAATAAGAAACTATATCAATTCTCTCCTATCTGCGGCCGATGATGGTTTTTCAAGTTCCGATCGCCTTCGCTGATTGGCAAAACGAGGGCGTATGGCCGGTAGTTGGGTCCCGAAGCTCGCATCACGCAATCTGCGCGGAGCATGATGCGAAGAATCGGGGTAGGGAGTTTGGGTGTGCTCAACACCAAGCTCCGTGTCTGTAAAGTCCCGACAGGTAAGTCCCGAATAGTTTAAGACTTATTTTGTTTAAATAGAGTGCGAACGTATATACTGCATGTTAGTCCATGTAAGTAATAGCATACATTACCTACGAGTATCACAGCCAGGCCAATAATTGTTCAATATTTAGAGAGAAAATGGCATCTTCCACAGATAATGGAGGGACTGAGGCGCAAAAACCTAAGAAACAGCTTTTGCTCAACGCCTTCGTGATGACTACACCGGGGCATCTATCTCCAGGGCTGTGGAAGCACCCGCAAAACAAGACGGACGACTATAACAAGCTGAGCTTCTGGACATCTCTTGCGCAGCTCCTAGACACGGGCGGGTTCCACGCCATGTTCATCGCGGACACGCTAGGCGCATACGATGTATACAAGGGGCCGGCGAACGTAGACCCGGTGCTCGCGTCGGGCGCGCAGTTCCCAGTCAACGACCCGTTGTATGCAGTGCCAGCCATGGCAGCCGTGACCAAGAACTTGATCTTTGGCGTCACGGCGTCGACGACGTACGACGCGCCTTATGCCTTAGCCAGGCGCTTCTCGACAGTGGATCACCTGACCGAGGGGCGCGTGGCGTGGAATATTGTCACGTCGTACCTCGAGAGCGCGGCGAGGAACTTTGGCCTGGAGACGCAGATCGAGCACGACGAGAGGTACCGCATTGCGGAGGAGTATATGGATGTTGTTTACAAGGTAGGGACCAGACCCGTTAATTATCTTATAAACTTGTAAACTTGGTTTACTTACTAAATTTGGGTTGAAGCTGTGGGAGAGCAGTTGGAGGGATGATGCCGTTATTCGGGATCGCGAGAAGGGCCAATTCGCAGTCGCGGGCCGAGTCCGCGCGGTTAATCATAAAGGCAAATACTTTCAGGTGCCCGGCCCGCATATCTCGGAGCCGTCGCCGCAACGGACGCCATTCCTTTTTCAAGCGGGAACGTCCAAGGCAGGGACTGAATTCGGTGCTAAACACGCTGAGGCCGTGTTCATGGGTGGACAGTTGCCGGAGCTAGTGCGCAAATCTGTCGATGCTCTGCGATCAACGGCCAAGGACAAGTTCGGCCGAGACCCGAGCCACACCAAGGTGTTCACGGGGGTGACCGTGATCGTGGACGAGACAGACGAGAAAGCACAGGCTAAGTATAGGGAGCTGCTCTCATACGGGGACCGCGAGGGTGCGCTCGCGTTGTTCGGCGGTTGGACGGGGAACGACCTGTCGTCGTTCTCAGACGATGAAGACCTGGTCCTTGTTGACAAACCTGCCATCCGGTCCGTTATTAATCGTTGGTCTAGTACCGTCCCTGGTACTGAGGGGTTGAAGTGGACGAAGTCTAGAATTGCAGAATTCCTGTCGATAGGGGGCATGATGTAAGGCCCCTGTCTCAAATCACCAACTAACATAGGAATAGTGCTAATTGCATTTCATAGGCCCAAGATCGTAGGAAGTCCCAAGACGGTCGTGGACGAGCTTGAGAGATGGGCCGAGGTGGCGGATATCGATGGCTTCAACCACGCGCATGTAGTTAACCCCGGTTCCTTTGAGGACATCATCGAGTATGTGATTCCAGAGTTACAAAGGCGAGGGCTATTTAGGACGGAGGCAGATCGCGAAGGAGTCACGGCGCGCGAAGTGTTCTTTGGACAACCTCATCTTCTAAGTGACCATCCGGGTCACCAGTTTAAGTGGCCTATATCTTAGGACAACTAATATCATCGAGGTTATATGTCTCTAAGAGTTGTCCGGAACATGATGCCGAATGGTGTAGGTAGTATATTCTGGGATAGGTGGTGATATTTCATAACTAAATTCAGCACTGTTAGTTTCCGTTGTAGAAACCAAAATGAAACAGGCAAAAGAAAAAGATGAAAAGAGTAGGTGCTTCAAATAGAGAAGGATCATCGCATGCACCCTGACGTCGTGCAATCCCAATTCGACGGTTAAAGTTCGAGGCCGATATCCCCAAAAGCTAAGACAAGGCGCACGTGGACTAGTGACGTCAGATCCACAACGCCGCACGCCGTTGACCAACAGTTGATGACTTCAGAAAGTAAATTTGGGGCCTATAGGGGCTGTGGGGTGGCAGAGCTTCCCTAAAGCTTCCACTTGATACCGCTAAAACTAGGCAGCTCAGGTACTTGGAAATAGCTGGTGGAGTAGCGCGAATAGCAGGTACCATTGAACAGTTAGGCAGCTCTAATCTTTACATCCTTTTCTTCAATAACATTGGCTATTCCTTTTCAGATTGCGTGTCATTCATCGAATCCGAGGTCACTTCATTTTTCTGTCATCATTGGATCAATTATTACATTACGTAGGATTTCGATTATTCTTCTCAGTTTCTCTATTCTCTTCGTTGACGAGTCTCTATTTTCATTCATGAAGTAAACTCTGTATGACTTCAATCTTCTTGACTCGTTAGCTCGCATAGCGTTGCCGTATCCCTGGATATCTTATCATTGGAGAGCCTCGCACCGGCTGCTGTCTTCCTATTAATTCCCCGTCCGCGTCTCCGGAAACCTTGAGCTTCGCATTATTGGCCGCCACCCAAGTAAGAAAGAATGTCCTCCACCAACATCCAAGTGAACGGAGGTCACGATCATATTCTGCGTCCGCGTCCGCGCAAGCCGCAGCATGCCCAAGTCACCGAGCTAGTTAGAGAGCACAGTAGTACTTCTAGCAATGGACACCTCGAAGCCGTAGAGGAGACGGCGTCTGGGATGACAAGGTGATTATCTATTCGAATTCAACCAATTCGTGTTCACGAACGATATCGAAGCTAACTCTGGGATACAACCTCGAAGCGGCCGTTCGACGCCCATTCCTGAAAATGCTCCCGCGTCCACCAAAGCTCTGTCTAGTGCACGGAAGCAGGTCCGCGCCGAGCAACGACGACGCCTCTTTCCGACTATCGAGTACGCCTCGCGAGTCTCCCACTTCGATCCCGAGTCCGACTATAGCGATTTCCATGGCTTCTTCAACCTGTTCTGGATCGGATTGGCCGTCATGGGCATCACCACTATGTTGCGCAACTACAAGGACACGGGATATCCCTTGCGCGTGCAGATATGGACCCTCTTCACCGTCAAGTTGTGGCATTTGGCCGTCGCCGACTTCTTGATGGTCGGGAGCACCGTCGTTAGCTTGCCGTTGCATAAGCTATTCAGGAACAGCCGAGGAGGTCTGACGTGGAAGAAGGGCGGCGTGGCCATCCAGAGCATATACCAGGTCGTGTGGCTTTCCTTCTGGATCTCCGTACCCTTTATTCTGAACTGGACGTGGACGTCCCAGGTCTTTCTGTTATTGCATACCATGGTCTTGCTGATGAAGATGCATTCGTATGCTTTCTACAACGGCCATCTCTCAGAGACGGAAAAGCGATTGCACGCCCTCGACGAGCCTCACAGCGCCTCCAAGGCCCCTGCCTACGTCTACCCTTCCGTCGAGAAGCCGATGGGTGAACTGGCGCATAAGGACATGGAGGTTGACAGCGATAGCGAGGACGAGGGTCTCAAGCAGCTGCGCGAGGACTTGGCGCGAGAGTTGACAAGTCCTATCGGTAACGTGACGTACCCGCGAAACCTGTCCTGGTCGAATTACATCGACTACCTCCTCTGTCCGACACTGTGCTATGAACTCGAGTATCCGCGTAACGTGTCCATCAACTGGACCTCGCTTATAGCCAAGATCGTTGCGACGTTCGGTTGCATATTCCTGCTCACCGTCATCTCGGAAGAGTTCATCCTGCCCGTACTGCAGGAATCGAGGATACGCCTCGACCACACGGCGTCCATGTCCGAGACGTTGCTCATCCTCTCCGAGACCATCTCGTGGCTACTCTTCCCCTTTATGCTAATATTCCTGCTCGTGTTCCTCGTCATCTTCGAGTACGTGCTAGGCGCCTTCGCCGAGATCACGCGGTTCGCCGACCGTCACTTCTACAGCGACTGGTGGAACAGCACCGACTGGATGGAATTCAGCCGCGAGTGGAACGTCCCCGTCTACTCGTTCCTCCGCCGACATGTCTACGCCACCTCGAAGCCGAGCATTGGCCGTAACATGGCCACCATCATCACCTTCCTGATCTCGGCCGTCGGCCACGAGATCGTCATGGCCTGCATCACGAAGAAGCTGCGCGGTTATGGGTTTGTGTGCCAGATGCTGCAGCTGCCAATAGTAATGCTCCAGCGTACGCGCTGGGTACGCGCCCACAAGACTGCGAATAACGTGCTCTTCTGGTGCAGCATGATTATGGGCTTGAGTCTGGTAGGTCCCTTACCCGAACGTGACGGGGAGAAGTAGGGAGACTAACTGGTGCAGATATGTTCGCTCTACGTCCTGGTCTGATTTAAGCCCGCGTACGATGTTAACCTAGGTGAGAAACGCGTAGTAAGTGACTTGAGCAATAAGAATGGGCGAGAGGGAAACCCTCAGAGTTGGGAAATGGGGTGGTGTCCGTCATACAAAAGGATCAAAGATTCCATCAGGTACTGCCATCGTTGGGTTAGCCTTGTATTATTTGCTGTATTTTTATCGCATGTTCCAGATATACCCCATACTCTTCATCAGTAGACATGGCATGAAGTAGAATGCATACTCTAAGAGAATACATATATTTGACTCGTTGACATATTAGTTTGCCGGAGTATGCTGAAGTGAGAACATAGGGTCATTGGGAAGGACGTAATGGTAATTAGATCTGATCACTGTGGCTGCTATTCGACTTGGTGGGTGTTGTTTCATATCTATTTCTGCTACAGGAGGATAAAGGTACTACGGGACCAGGTGGAAGTCGTTGTCGTGTTGCTGATAGGTGAGAAGCGAGGCGAGAGAACGTAGTAAGACATCGAGGAGGGCATACTAGACGATAGGATACTAGCCCGGGGAAATCTCAGTTATACCAAGGAGAATTTATTCAAGGAAAGGGGGTGAGATCCCTTTTTGTGAGGTAACTGAAAGGGATGGCAGAGATAATTGCCATGGGTCATGGGAAACCTCGTACACGGTGGTGAGGTTCCAGGCATGCGGATGGTCTCTTTGCTCTTCTTCCCTACCACCCCAAATATCATTACCAGGCACAACGACCTCGACGACCACGATCAGAACGAGCACATAGGCTCAGAGCGTAGATATAGGATTGGCGACCCGTAGAGAAAACCGATGACTCGGAGCACGATGAGCTCGAACTTGGGCTCCTCTGTTCAGTGAAAGTAATTTTTAAATCATAGTCATAGCTCAGAAGGTCGCAGGTAGGGATGAGAAGCACATCCTGATACTGATAGTGGATGTATAGGCCTCTTAAGACCACTGACCCATTACGTTTCCAAGAGAATAACAGAATGGGGGTTCGAATAGTCTGGTTTACATTTCTGTCATCGTTGTATAAACTCCCATTGAGTGGTACAATAGCCGTATACGTTGTTCTTTTCTCAATGCCAACTCTGACCTAAATCATGTTGAAACTGTAGCATTATTATAAACATCCCCCAACATACCTAGTTACAGGAGATTTTAGAGACGCTAGAATAAAAAGAATAAAGAGTTAATAGAACTTCAATCCATTTTGATACTGAAACCTGCCCTCCCTATACCGAACAACTTCTTGTACGTTGATTGGTCAAAAGTGCACTTGGCACCTAACTAATAGTACATCACCTATAGGGTCCCCTATCTAGACTTAGTTATGTATTTCATTTCTACCAAGTCCGAGATTGCGAGCTCTCCACTAAGAGTCACAATTCTCAAGTGTCTATCGGACAGAGTGTAGGCTCCATGAGCCTTTGGGTGATCACACGTATGGATTCAAACGAAAACAGTACGAATTCACCCGCTTCGTCGACAATGTAAATACAAGTCTTCTATCGAAGGTAGCTTAGGCAAAGCTTTACAAAGCTCTCAAGGGCCTGTACCTATTCGCAAGTGACGATGGCCTTGGTCTCTAAGTACCTCCTAGGCTAATTGAACGAAATACTTATGAATAGAACCCTTGTCCTCCCCTCGTGCTGTACAGAGGCCTGCCTTCTGTAACAGTATTCCACTACAATTGGCACTCAATAATGTCTTCTTCTTCTTAAGTTTTATCATAGGTTAAAGGCCTTTCTTTCCTATGTCATATGTGAACATTGCCTGAAAAAACCTAGGTACCTGGTAGTTGAACATGAGTCTAGGGCACAATTCCTAAGGGTAGGCAAACTATTGGAGAATTGACCATTGAGACTTTCAAGTCCGTTAAGGGAAACTATCTTATTGTAAACAATCAAATAGCGTTACCTCGTAACTTTGTCAATTCTTGAAGACAGCCCTAAAAGTGCAGCATCCTTAAATGACATGTCTTCATACACAAACCCCCATAGCCGGCCTGGTATACAGCTATGTAGAGTTTGTATCTCATTAGTATAGTGCCGTGTAGATATCAAATAACAGCTCATATAGAACTACGCCGCAGAAGTTCTAGAAAAGGGGAGCATGAACACCCGGGGTGCTAGTCCGCATACCGGTATCCTATAAGAATTGCCTTCTTACATCATAAACTAACGCGCGGCGACATATGCGCAGAATTGGGCCAACGGCAACGCGTCCACGTAGGTAGGGCCAGGGCCGGACACGCATCCGGACTATATATAGTGCCAGAGTGCGTGGTGATCCCGTGGCGATCCCGTTCTTGGCTCGGCGAATGAGAAGGACCCAGAACATGCGCATTTTTGTGGACTACTAGCCAAGAACACCTATGCGGAGAAGAAGAGGCACAATCGCCGGTTATACTTGGCAAACCTACCGATGTGTGAATTGCGTAGGCAGGTGACCGATTATCACGGTCTCTTTACACGTATAGATCTACCTATGTAGGTAATTGCCACTTCTCTCTGTTTGCAGGGAAACTTGTCTATCCCCGAGAAGCTTGTCGTGACACCAGCCTCTATTCAAGAGCAAGGGAGAACAGGAAAGGCGTCATAATCAAGCCACATTGCAACTGTTGTACCAATTCCAAGCTCAAACCATCACGATCATCATTGTCATCCGTCGAAGAACCATCTACGTTGAGAGGTCGGAATTGACAACTGTGATACTATCGCCCCTTATATCTGACACCATCACCACGATCGAGATTATGCTTCTCGTCCAGTCCGATATCCTATGCCATGTATCATGACGTATTTCCTAAAACTTCCCCAGACCAACACACAGCAGTATAGATATTCAAATGACGTACGTAAGTCCGGCCACATTGGGCCACGGGGCAAACTCCTCCCTCGTGTTCATGCAGCAAAAGGAACAGAGCACAACAAAGAAGCTTCTCGAATGAAATTCGAAGTCAGCCGGTCAGTGAAGCCTGGAGGCCGGACTTCGCCTCCGGGACCGTCCCCGGGAGTTCCTAAGCTCCCGAGGACAGCGGCTCCTCTCCGCCCCGGCCCCTTGATAGGGGAGAGGAAAGGAGAAAAGGAGAGGGTAATGGATTGGACGACATGGAGTTTTCAGTTGTAGGATGGAGTGACTGCTGTGCCTTTTTCTTCGAAGGAAAAATTGCCCGAGGAGCAATGGCGTAGGCGCTCAGAATTAGAAACAGACTCATTTTATTCGGCTAAGATATGTCGTGTTAGATAATGTTTGTACGAGTCTATGTTTTTGAACCGGTGACAGGAACTTTAGGTAGCCCGCTCCGGCAATATACACATACGACCACACATACATCGGGTTCACAAAACTAAGGCAGGCTGTTCGGGCTGAATATTTCTCTCTCATAGGGACATACTCTGCAAAGACTCAAACTAGAGGCTTAACACAATAAGAAACCCGCCGAGCCTCTCGAGAGAACAAAATAGATAGCCGAGCAATATAGCTATCATCAGATGTCAACTTCATGAAGAACACTTGCCAATATATCAAATTATACACATACAGTTACACAATATCATTAATATTCTTAGGATCATCATTATACAGTCCCCCTTCCTCCTTTTCTCAGTCTTCGCTACCAGAAACGTTGATGGTATCTATCAATTCCCATCCCTATACGGCCTTAAACACGGCTACGTACCTAGCCCACAATGAGTTCTTCCACTTCAGCCTGCCGTGCCACCAGACCTCCGTCTCACGACATAGCCAGAGGGAGTCATAAGACACAAGCATCTATTCATAGCACCTCATTTAATTAACACATACCTACCTACCTACCTACGTAAGCGGAACTTGCTCAAAGCTGCAAATTTCGAGAAGTAGCTGTCGGGTGGCAACCTGCTGCCTAGCTCTAGTTCACCATCTTCAAAGGTCGGACGCTATCTTCAAGAATTCGCCCCCCTTAGCGTATGACACTCTAGTTAGATTTTTTTGCAATTTATTCTTGGTATGGAACAAGCGGTGAGAGTCACATCATTCTAGAAATAAAAATACAGAAAACACACAATCGAAAACCCTCTAAGTAGTAAGTAGCAATATTCATTCATTGCCAATATATTTCATTCCATACGTAGCATGCGTTAAATATCTTGTGTTATGCGTAGCCTCGAATCGAGCGCGGCCCAAAAAAAGGAGGACAACTAGGGCTTCAGTAAAATTTCCTTGCCTGACCACCCACCACCTAACCGCGAATGCTCCGCCTTGCCTTGGGACTACATAACGCCTCGTAAATGAACGAACGAGCGGACGCAGAAGACGAAGAAAAGAAAAATAATCAGATCATTTGTATGCCTGCCTGCCTCCTCTCGCTGATGAAAGAAATAGAAATAATAAAATAACCCACTCCCGACCAGCCTGGTCCCTGGTTTCTTGGCTCCTCATATGCAAGTTATGTGTGTGTATATATATAGATAGATGAAAGTGGAAAAATAGGGGAAGAAATAAACCGTAGACGATCGGAAATACAAGCCGAAATCCAATAACGATGAAACGTCTCTCGTAAAACTCGTAGCGCCTGAGGGGCGCCGTTGATGGCGGCGTGCTCACCGATGGGGGCCAAAGGAGTAGGCAGATGAGAGTGGATTGCGAATTATTATGATTGGCTGGTCGGTTGAGTCCGGTGATGATAGCAGGTTTTACGCCATGAACTCGTGTTCGAGTAACCGGTGAGCCTCAAGGCAACAGTTGTGTTCCGAGTGAGGGAACCCATTTGGCTGGAAGCCTAGCCGAATCATAAAAGCCACTCTCGGCCCCCAGAGAAGTCCCCAGTCCTGGAGTGAAAGGAATCTAGTCTGGCTCATCCACATCTTGCTTATTCTCGAAGCCTGTGGGAAAGACATCAAGTCGTTACTGTATCTCATAAGATTTCTGTAGTGATCACGGTCTCCAAGACACGCAAAACCGCCCAAAACGCCGAATCCGAGCCCACGATGAAGACGAGTCGGAATTCCAATAAAAACGGAAGCTTGGAAGTACACGGATGAGATTATGGCATTAGCTGATACGCTGATCGCCTTTCGTCGGAGTATTGATAGGTCGCTCATCGCTGGTAAAGCTCGAGAAGTCGAAAGGCCTACTCTAGCCTCAAGGTCAAGCAGGACTTCTCGGTCCTAAAATACCTCTTCTCGGTAGGTTGTGTGTGGCACATCGCTGTACTTGATATCATTGGCTTTGAATTGATCAGCGAACTTCACACTACCGCTGAAGAAATGCGCGTCGTCATCGTACTCTTCGGCCACATAATAGTTCGCCCGGGGTTCTGTTCGGCGCACAGAGCTGTTAGGTATCGGGTATGAGTTCTTCCTCGAACTCCTCGGCGAGTCCTCCGGGAAGTACGAGTCATGTATCGGGATAGCCTTCCTGTTCGAGTCCACTGTGTATCGCTTGGACTGGATCATGGGTTCTGGAGACTGCGTTCTCCGGCTACGACGATGCCGGCGGTCCCGATCGTCTTCTGAAGAATCATCCGGATACATGCGAGCAGGGCGCGAACGACTCCGATCCCGTCCGAATTCGTCAAATGTTGCCGCACGTTCTAAGCCGGGAGCTAGAGGTGGGCGAGAATAGTTGTCGGTATTCGCACGAATGGGAGGTATGGGTATAGAATGAGACTTCTGGAAGGTAGGGATAGCTCGAGTGGCGGGGGATGGAGAAGCATCCACGATGATTGCTTCCCGAGACGAGCTTGATTTCTTGTGCGAAGATTTCTCTTTCGATAACCGGGGAGTATCGTGTGACATGCGCCGCGGCCTTGCCGATGATCTCTTCACTGTGTCGTCTTCTAACGGGTGTTCCCTGGGATGACTAGAGACAGGTGGAGGTGGGAAAGGGGCGCCGGCCGCTGGTGGCGGTGTCGGCACAGCGATGGGAGCGACATGGCGGACAGTGTATTCGTGATACGTTTGCGCTCGAGGGAGCGGCGGCGCCTTTCCGCCGGATCTGCTCAAGTACCGAATTGCTGACTCCAAAGTGGCCGAATTCTTCCTCTCGCGGTCTGTGGCAGGTGGACGGCTGCCTTCTCGAGGTGGTGGCGGTGGGGGCGCTTCTTCGTACTTCCGGCTAGTATTCGCCCTCTTCTTGTCGGGCTTGGAAGACGAAGATGTCGTGTAGACGACCTCTTCTCGCTCCTCCGGGTACACTTCCACATAGGGAGACTTTTGACGGGTGTGCTTTTCGTCGGATTCCTTGCGGCGTTCCTTTTCGGTCCTCTTCTTCTCTTCCTTTCGTTCATCCTTGCGTCGGTCCTTCTCTTTCTTGGTTACCTCTCTCTCCTTCTCTCTCTCTTTCAATACTTCTCGATCCCGCTGCTCGCGATCTCGCTCTTTTCGCTCCGCTTCTTTGATATCCTTTTCTCTCTCTCTTGCTCTTTCCTTCTCACGGATCCATTCTTCGTCTTCCTTTCGTCTTCGGCGCTCCTCGTCCTTCCTAGATGGCTTCTCTCTTTCATACTCCTCGTAACTGGTAGTCTTTCTGGCACGACGGATTTTCTCTTCGAATCTCCTGGGAGAATACAAATCCTCATCCCAAGAGCGTGAAGGGGGTGTGGCGCTGTAGACGTTGTGGGTACCGGGCGAGCTCGCGAATGTCGCTGACCGGGGTTCGGCTTCGCGAACATCATAGTATCTGGTTTCGTGACGCTTCGAAGTGCGAGGTGACGACGTGGAAGTCGTGCCCCTTTCCCTTCTTAGCTCTTCAAGTCGGACCTTGTCGTCATATCTGGTCCTCTCGACCTCGTTGCCCAATAGCTCGTAAGCTTGCTGGACTTGCTGGAACTCCTTCTGTTTCTCCTCTTTCAGCTTCGGATCCTGGAACTTGTCGGGGTGGCATTTCAGCACAAGTTTCTTGTAGGCGGACCGGATCTCGGGTAGCTGAACGTCCTTCGGGACGCCCAGGATCCTGTAAGGATCAGGAGGTAAGGGTGACATGATGACCGAGGATCAAAGTCGTAGACGATGTTGAGAAATAGTTGAGTAAAAGGATGAAGAAGCGTGTCCAGACCGCGAACGTCGTAGAAGAATAATTATGACTTGGGTATGTTGTTTGGGTGGTAGTCACTAGGACGACCAGAAAAGACGGTGACGAGAGCGAGTGGAGACTTATCGCATGGAGACAAGGAGGCGAGACTGCGGTGAAGGTGGATCGGATGTCGTTCGTCTGGTACGATACGCGCGACAAAATAACGACCGAGGAATAGATGGCAAAATAGGAATGATAATGGTAATAAAATAATACACTTTGGCCGTCGGTAGATGCACACAGTGAACTGGGCCGAAATTGGAAGGGAAGTGAAGGGAAGCCAGATTCAATTAAGAACTGACTTTAACTGCGAGAAGGGAAAGTCGGGTTAAGGACCATCCCATATGCTTGGGTCGACAGACAGACGGGAGAATGGACGATCGGAAGATGGCGTCTGGATGCGCTGTTGGGTAGAAAAGGTGGTTTGATGAGGTCACGGAATCGGGATAGGAATTGGGGGGTAGAAAAGGTATGAGGTTGGGAGGGGGGAAAAGGTGATGATGATTATGACAATAATAATAGTAGTAGTGAGATAGACGGGGGTGGGAGAAGAGAAGTATGCGGGTGAGTGAAAAGAGAATAGGTACAGTGAGTCGATCTGAGGCTTGACAAGTCGAGTCTCTTTTTAGAATAGACGAGTAGATCACAAGAGGATAGTAAATGGTAAGGTACTTGTATTGTACACGAAGAGATGTAGCCACCTCCTGCCGCTCCTGTCACTCTAGCCACTTCTCTGGAGTGAGAGAGGGGATTGGCGATGCGATGCGATGCGACAGTGGGCGACTGGGCGATGGGTAACGGGCGATGGCGGATTTGCGATGGATGGAGAAATTCGCCCTGAGGATTCGGGAAAGGGATCGACCAAAATCCCTTTTCTGACAAGCGGGTGACAAGCGTTGCGGCCGGTGCCTCTTAGCGTCCACTGGTTCCTTAGTCTAGGGGGGGCCTTCCAATGTTGGGGGGGTGGCTTGGGGGTACCTCTCCTGTCTATGCAAGATTGCCAGTGCTACTAATCCTCTATAGGAGAGTGGGGCCCTAGACTCCAAGGTTCCAGGTTCCTATGGGATGTACCTAAGGTTTTCCAGGTCCTTAGGGCGCGGTGCCGTACGGTTGCGGGTACAATTCACGGTACCACGGTGCAACGGTGCCACGGTAAGACGGGGACAGACCAGCTCTTCCCTCTATTTTCTCTCTTTCCCTCTTGCAACTCGATGCGCTCTAGCTGCACGCTGCGATGCACCCTACTGCACCGGCTACTGCGCTGTAACCTTCGGTACGGTAAGGTGGGGACTGAGAGACTTTCTTCAACGTGGCGCACTACTACTAACCCGAGGTACCCGGGCCGCACCGCGAAGTACCTTCGTAGTAAGATGTCGGTATTATGTATATCGAGGTAGAGAACGGGATGGCGGCAAAAAAGGACTGGAGGACAGAAACAAAATCGAGTCCGAGGAACAGCTGGAGTGCACGGTAGCGCTTTTGGCGTAGACGGGGTCGAGTCAATCAATCAAATCAGCAGGTTCAGCGTTGTACCGTATCCGTCCGTCTCTCTCGTTCTCGCCGAACGTCTTGCTGATTCCACCGCAAACTAGATGCAGCCAGGAACCAGATTACACCGCGTCGGAGATGCCCTGGTAGAAAGTCGCGGGGGTTGATGGTGCAAGTTATGCAAGCCGCCTTGATATCTTAGGTAATACCGACACTCGACGTGTGATACTCGTACAAGTATACTCAGCCAAGGAAGGGAGGTGTAGTGTAGTATGTAATATGTGTAATATGCGTAATATGCAGTATAGGGTAATCCGCAAGGACGGGTTGGTAAGATCGGTAGGTAACGTTTGCACGGGATGTCCAGCGTCCGAGCAAGACGAATAGAATAATAAGGCGTATGACGATACAGAGCGGGAAGACGAAGTTGAAGTCGACCAGTTACGGGATCTAAGCGAGTGGTCTCGGCCAAGTCGGTGGGGAGAGAATTGTAATGAAGGGTGGAAGGATGTAAGTCGACGTGGACTAATAAATAGAGGTGCCCAAACGGAAGAGAGAATTGGAGTTGGAACAATAAAACTGTGTGTGTGTATATGTGTATAATAATAACAAGAGTATAACTATAGTAAGGTCAAGTAAGGTAAGGCAGTTAAAATAATTATTGAGTGAATCGTATCGGCGACCCAGGTGTCGATGCAACTGTGACCAGCCAATGCGATAGATGACGATGGATAAAGAAGTATAAGTCGAGAAGTGACTTGTTCGAAAATCGCGCTCTCGACGAGATCGTAGTGATGACGATGAATTCGTAAATCAAAAAAGGTTGGACAATTGGGTTTTAGGTACCTAGCAGAGTAGTACGAGCCCGGATAATGAAGCTGAAGTGGCTCGTTTGCTAATGGTCGAGAGAGAGCGAGTGTGTGTATGGCAGGATGCGATGCTATCCTATCCTGTTAGTTCGTTGCGTTTGCGATCGCCTGCTTGGCTTCTCGTGAACCAATGACTCCGGGCTAGACCTCCCGTGTAAGTGTCTAAGTGAAAAAGGGTTGGGCTATTCGGTAGTGGCAATCAAGACGGCAGCAATGACGGATCAGAGATCCGATGCGTGATCCAAATGAGATTCGGCTTGGAGGACGGCTTGATATATTGGCGGTTCAGTCTGACCTACGATACCGAAAGTCGGTCGAAGGATTGATCAGACTGACGGGGAGGCTGTGGAGTGTGTGTAAGTCTACCTGGTCTGTATGTTGCATGTATCAAGAGCCTATGTATGTATGCAAGTTCTGTATGGAAAGTCTTGGTATCACCCGGGCCCCGAAACCAGCGGTGAAGGTTGATATACCCCGTCCCCAACACGCGTTCCAATGCCTCTTGACTCTTATGTGTTGATCGGTGTCACAAGAAGAGAGAGAAGAAGTCAATCACTAAGTTGTGAGAGTAGGTGTGTAGTGCGATCTTGAATATCTGATATTCAGACTCCCACGAATAGAGGCCAAAACTTGTAAGTGAGCGAGCGGGCCGTGATAGACAACCGCAATAGGGAGTGCCGAATAATAGTAAGATGCACAGCTTTACCGATGATCTCTCCTGTGTCATATGCGCGAGGGTTATCTGTAGAGTATCAATTATACTTGATCAACGCGAACTCGGAACCGCTTGTCGATTACGGATTATTTACTCTATTCAATGGTATAAGTCGTCGTCACGATACCCCAACGTGGACATTCTCCCAAGCACGAAACACAACGCGAGGTTCCACTGTGAACCAGACTGTGCCATCTGGGTATTATTATTCGTCTATCATCTTGCCTTTCGCACGGTATCTCCTAGACTTCTATCCTTCAACCTGCAATAGGGGCGGAGCCTTCACCGGTCTCAGTCCGACTGGGCGAGCGAACCCATTCAGGAGTATTATATAGTAGGCTAGGCTGATACACAGGCAGATGGGGTAGTTGAGCTGTTGCATTGGTAGCCTTCCTATTGCCTGTCTTACTCTTAGCCCATCCGCCTTGATGCTTGTCCTTGCAGGCTGATGTTCGTCGCGCATTGAGCCACGATATCGAATTTCTCTCATCTGATCCGTGGAGTATAATACTAACGAGGTCTATCACTTCACCATCGAAGGTGATCGATCCGTGACATCCTCGACGAACCCAAGGCGAAATGCGTTAGGACGAAAGCAACCTGGCCGTTGTCGTATGGTGATTATAGATACGATACCTTTCCCCTTTCGTCGCCTTCCTGCAGCCAGGTGATACCCAGACAAGGACGGACGACCTCTTATAAATTCCCGATCTTGGAAATCTTCATTGGCAACTGGCGGCTATTGGGCTGATTCAACCTATCTCCCCCAGGTCTAAGGTGGTGATAGGCACAGCAGACCCAATGCGCCCCGCGGCCGTCGACCAGTGAATTTGGACCACAGCGCCATGCCAATTCTTTCGGTCGCATCAACCATCACGGACCTACTGCAGAGTTGCTTGTCACACTCGCATCTAGAGAGAAAGAGGTTGGTTGCCTATGTGGCCCCCTCGACGGAGTTGGGAACCAATTGACACTCGACATAAAAGCAGGTACATCCAAGTGCCGCATGGGAATAATAGAGAAGATGGTGTGCGGCTACATGGTGAGGATGCGTGATCACGA
Source organism: Hypoxylon crocopeplum (assembly GCA_022578875.1). Lineage (NCBI taxonomy): Eukaryota > Fungi > Ascomycota > Sordariomycetes > Xylariales > Hypoxylaceae > Hypoxylon > Hypoxylon crocopeplum. The sequence continues at coordinate 687,357 of MU399566.1, forward strand.
TCTATAGGCCGTTTACAGCTCGCAGGTCTCTCCTTGGTGAGCCTGCATAAAAGGAGGTTGCACGAGGCCTAAGCATCTGGCCACGAATTTGAGAGGTGGTGTGGTGAATGAAGTGGTCTGGAGGTCAGACGGGGGATTGGTTTAAGAGAGGGGGAGTAATGTAGGGGAGTGACAAGAAGCTAATAAGGGATATAGAACTAGAACTTCGTTCCAGACCAATAGTTTGCCAGTAAGTGGGTATAGATCGATGCTATGGGACAAGCCCACGCTTCGATCAGAGCCTTGGACTGGTTCGTTTGTGGACGAGGTGGATCGGGCGTAACGAGTGCGTACCTCCTGGAAGCTACATAGAGCTATCGTGGGTCTACGGCTTCATTGCCGTTCTCATCATTCTCTTCTGGGTCTGGGGGGACGAATTTGGCTGACTCTCTTACCGGATTCTACTCGACTGGTCCTTCGAGCACTCCACCGAGGAGCAAGCTGAGCCAGTCCCGCTGGTCAACGTGTGTTGAACTCGGGGACTGATGATGCAGCTACCAGCACGTCAAGTTGGTTGTTTGCTAGACCAGCCATCACTGATCTTCTCCCTCTCTAAGAGGACTCTCGTCCCTAAGAATCAAGTTTAAAAGACAGCCGGTAGCGAGGCCTTGCTCATGGATTATTTTGACTTCTTCCTGCTTGCTGGTAAAAATCTTTCCGATTTGTCTTATCTCGGGATGATGTGCGTGATCATCCTTGCCTGTCTCCACGATCATCCTTCTACTGTCTACATGAGGCGGGGGCGGGGTCAGTGATGAGTTCATCGTCAGATCGTCAAGCCATCTCAACGAATAAGCGAGAGATAAGCTTGGCTTCTCCTTACTATAAGGGGGAAGAGACCAGCGACTAAGCACGAGATCGTCTCTAAAGCTTTCGAAGCTTATGAAGCTTATGAAGCTTCAGCTTTCACTCCTTTGATGAAGCTCTGTCGTCATCTACGGCACCGCCCGCTTCGTGGTCTGGATGATCCCGGGAAGACTCTTAGTCGACGAGAAACGTGATGGACATGCTAGCGGGTTTGAGACCAGCTTTTCGGGAGGTGTGCCTGACGATTTCCCGTTCCAAGGTGCAACATGCTGCAGGGTCATCCTTCTCTTCAGTCGATGAGCGCGTGGCCGGTGAGGGGTCGACGTGCTGCATTCACGGACTTCCCTTTTACACCTTCTGCTACTACCTAAGGTGAGGCTTCAGGATTCTAGCTCCCGACCTTAGGTCTGCAACTATATCTACTTGCCCGCTCCTTCGTCCCATCTCCTACATGCATTGGCATTGTAATAGGTAGATAAGATGCCTCCATCTGTCTTTGCTAGTAATTGCAGATGCACCTCCTGGCGAGCATTCCCGAGCTCTCGACTTGGTCCAATCACTTACACTAGAGGACCCGCAAGTCAAGGAGAAGAAGCGGTGCAGGTGGACAACGTGCATTTTCATTCGTCTATTATTACTTCTATACGTATACCTAGGTAGATAGTATCTACTACGATGCATTCGTTCGGAGGTGCTGGACAGCTGCAGATGCTAGCCGTCCTCATCCCCCACTGCTGGCAATGTGATAGGTAGAAATTCATCATGCATGAGGACACGAATTACCATTGGCTGTGATATCACGCAACCAAGCGCTCTATCCTACCAAAAAGACCTCTAAGAAAGAAGCAGTTACGCATACTTTTGCTGTATAGGACCGACGATGGGTGAGAAAACTCCTCGGAAGATTGGGTACCTACATATACGTAAGTGAGTAGGAATTTTGTCGATCCTTTAAACACCAGTATACGAATCCCCTCTCTTCGCTCAGCTTAGTACCTCGTTCCTCACGATCCTCCCCGCATTCGTACCTGTCCCTCATAGCCAGGCCTTCTCAAACCTGGCCCCGTCAGGGTCCCTCATACATGATACCCACGTAGCACTACTGCGGCGTAAACAATATGTACTCTAACGGAGAACGGGGGAAGTGGACTCGCGGTCATTCATCCAGCGAGCGATTGGACCGCTGCAGGTCAAGTGTAACCCTAGATTTCAAGGCTCCCATTGGAAGCCATACCGGCCATCGGACGTGCGACAGAAGAGTGCGGAATTTCCACCATCTTCTCCCTACCTACCTAGCTGCTTACCGCCCTACGGTACTGTGCTACGTGCTATAAGGGGCAATCGTCGCCAGCGGATACGCATTGGCCTACCGTCTTGTGTTAGTTGAACGTGTACTTCGTAAGGATGGGTGCGACTAGAAGAGCCGAGCATCGTATAGCGTGGTTGGGTGGGATCACATTCCGCCGCCCCGTACGCCCCGTCGTGCCCTGCGTTGCCCTGCATAGACACCTGATTTATCAGATTCACCCGCTACGTTTTGTCTATGTACATATATGCAGGATGCTAGTCTGCTATTCCGAACGAGGGGGGCGATCTCGAAGGATGGAAAAGAAACGTGCATCTGAAGGGGACATGCCTGACCTCAGCTCTAGCTTGATCTTCAGCTACACAACCAAGGCGGTGCTTCTTTCTTCTATAGTATATGTACGCTTCTTTGGGTAAACCAGAGCAGCGTAAATATATTAGACAGATCGTATTGCACAATGACTGGCAATTATTCGTAGAACCAGCTTAGCTGAACCTCGGCCTCCATCGGCTTGTAGTTTCGCGCGGCCTCTGATTGACTGAAGGGAAGCGCCCATGTCTGAGGGCCACGAGAGGTAGGAGACGTTCACAAACGTAGATCCGAGACATACTCACTACCGGCATGGTGGCGGTCTCTTTTTCTTCGCGCATGACACGCGGAAATCTAAGACACATCCTATAACTTTGGAATGAGACATGACAACATCGATGTTCTCGTCGGGATGAATGAATCATGGGGAGGCCTCCTCCGGATGTAATCGTAACTACCTAGAGGACCGGGTTCACGGGGTTCGCGGAGTTGACGGAGGGTTAATTGCCACAATCCTAACCGCGTCATCCTCAAGGATATCTTCAAGTCATTTCAAATACCTACCTATCCTTTCTTTTGCCTGCGATATTTACCACAACCAGAGAAAAAAAAACCCGCACTTTACCTAGGTACACGGGTGGAAACGAGCGTGTAGAGCAGAGCTGCCGTGGCGAATATACTAGTTCGTATCCAAGGTACCGAGAACTACGCGGATTCCAAAGGTCTAAGGATTCCATCGTCGAGTCGTCCATCTGTACTGGATTCTTTGGGTTCTTTGGGTCTCGGGTTGTGCGTATGTAGTAGCCAAGCGGGCGTTGTGAAGCACAGCCTCAACATTCGTACACGCGCCCGGGAAGTTCGGAGTGGCCATATCCTCATGAATCATCATCCCAGACAGGCAGGTCGATATCGACCACGATAGGTTTGTGCAACCTCCGCGGCCCTGAATGTGGATAGCTGGATGCCTGGAGGGCGCAGTTCACGATGCACGTCTCTCTGCGTCCGAGTCGTCCGGCTAGGGCTGTCCCATCGCTCCGTGCTGACGCCGGGTTCCCGCTAAGGCCCCGGGTGCCGATGCCCGGGATCGCATCATCCGACACAGCTTCCGTGCTAGTCCCCGTGACCATCGTAGGCCTACCAGTCACTTGCGTTCCTGGCGCTGGCAATTCCACCACTGTCGACAGAGATGAAACTTTGCTGCCGTCATTATCCAAGGGCAGTCCACCCTTGGCCGTGAGATCGACAAAGCTGTTCTTCTCATTCCCTACACCAGGATCCTCCCACTGGTAAGTGTTTAATGACTCCTTGTACCTCACGAACTTGCTCGATAGGTCCCAACGTACGCGCTCTACACCGCGTGCTTCATGAACATGCCCGCAGAGCGCGATGCATGGCCGCACTCTCCACATTGCTTGCCGCAAGCCCTCACAGCCCGCTGCTCCTCCGTGCCGCGATTCGTCTACATGCGTACGCGCTGGTCCATGTGTAACTAGTACGTCCGTATCGAGCGGGATGTTCTTCCATATCCTTTCTGCGGCTGCCGCATCCGAATGAGGGTATTGGAATGCCCACTTGCCACAGGATGGGATATAGGGGGAGCCAAATACGCTAAAGGTGGTACGTGGACCGGAAGGGGAGGTGAGTTCGACGGTCTTGCTTGAGTGTTGGAGATAGATAAGGGACTTGGACTGGGCGAGGAGATTCTGACAGTCGATGGGGTTCTGGGGCGTGTTGTTATGGAAGTAGTTCCCATACTGCTCGAAGAATTCCGTATCCAGGGTGAGATCGTGGTTCCCAGCGATGACCAACTTGCATTCGAAGTTGGCTCTTTCGAGCCATGCCACCTGCTTCGACAGCTCGTTGAAGCTCCCCTGATTGGTTAAGTCGCCGCAATGGATGAGCACGTCGCCATTTGGGAGTTTCACTGTGCAGTTGTGCGTGTCTGATATACAGACAAAGCGCGTTCGTCGAGTTCTTGGGACTGCCGAGGAAGAGGATAGTCCTGAGGAAGACCTGATCGACTCCTCCATGTTGCTAGATGTGACGTTGGAGTTGTGTCCGGAATATTTCCATGCTTTCCAGTTCGGCATTCGCAGCGGCTGGATCTCTTATAGACTATAGTAGTTCTCTACAGAATATAGGCATTCTTGAGCGACGGTATACCTACATTGTTCAAACCATGATACCTAAACTACCAATAAGGGTTCCATAGAAACCAGCATTAGAGGACGAAGGAGAGAATATAGGTGGTTACAGAAGCAGAGGTTCTTAAGGATTCGCTCCCCTAGTTCTAGGAATAACAATGACGAATAGGTATGTCGTCATCTAGGTTGCCATCTGTGCTGCCTTTGAGGTTATCAGAGATAGAAATTCATTTTCTCGTGTTGGACAAAATGTGTAAATGCTGAGCTCGGTTCCATATTGGAAAATGTGTGGAAAAGGTTGCATTGACTGAATTCTAGAATGACGGGTGGTACAGTGACTGGTTGAAAGTGTAAACTGTGCAGATGCTAACGAATTTAGTGCATGGCAACGTGTGGATATGTCGGAATGTCCAATTCACCCTGTGCAGTCCCCATGCTGATGGTAGCACAACGCTTACAATAGTTACCAATGAGGCGGCTAGGATTCTGCCGAACCCTGTCCCTTTCAGGCTTGGCGTGGTACTCCAATGTTGCATCCCACAGTGCATTTATTAAATTCAGGGGCAGTCCAAGCTCTGGGTGCGCTCACCTTATCTTTATTTCGTGCATATATCCAATTATCGAGATGGCAGACGAAGATATTGTGGATCTAATTTAATATTGATATTTTCAAGTCTTTGAAGTACGTAAGTATCTAAGTATATGTATGTTAATCTTTTGAAAATAGTCGGGTCGCCCAAATTCCAAAGGTGTACATATTTGTAGGTACATGTATCCGCGTATGTCGCTTGCGCATACGTTTGCGATAAGGTGTTAGAGTCAGATAACAAATGCCAATGGCCGAATGCAGGTCGTCACATGTACTTATACGATAGACCGCCCCCGGTAGGTACCTAAAATGAGACTTTATGCATGGGAAGTTTGCCGCGTCCAGCCAACCAGAAGCCGTGGATGATTCAAGGTTTAACCTAATTAATAGCACTAGAGCAGAAGTCGACCAATCCCCTTTCCGCATGCATCTCATCGTCAATCCCGGGCATCCTGTGCAGCCCTGGACGTGCGCCTTGAACCAACCTTGGACGCCCTGAACGCCCTGAACTTGGACCACAATACTTTTTTCCTCCTGCCACGCCGCGCCACGACGCTCCTTAACCCAATTCTCAATTCAGCTATTGCCTGCCAATTGGCCTTCTACACATCCCATTCCGTCCGTCTCCTTCAGGAGTCTGCATTCACGGGTCCCTTAATTGTCCTATCGGATCGAGAGCAGGGGTGCGTGTGAAGCAGTCAGTCAGGAGGCGAAGTCGACTACGTGTAAAGGTCGAAAGACACGGACACCACGGACACTAGTGACGGACAGATCGTCTCTATCTCCTGGAATTTCGACACGACGAGAAAGAAAAAAAAGTCGACCGGTTCCGTCGTGGACGACTTAAACCGGGAACTTGCCAAGAGAAGGGCGAATCACTATTGGAACTAACGTAGACCAACATCGACCCCGTTTTCGTAGTCGACTCTCTACTCTCCTCTTCGTCACTCTTTTTCAGCTTCAGTTACGGCTACGGCTTAGCTCCCCTTGTCACCATTCTCGCCGAGATCCCAATTGACAGCCGCTGGCGACTACTGTCTCGTGTCACTAAAAAATAATTCGACATCGTCGTCACAACCCTCACTATCGTTATCAGCTCTTCGTCACCACAGTCACGCCGACATTTCTCCTAATTCATCTTTCCGCTTCCACAATCGCATAACCTCAAAAGAAGGGAAGACGACCGTTGATCGACACTGGGCCTTGGCCACCTTATCATATCCGTTATACGTTCTAACTGTCACACTGGATAAGAGTCGATCGACAGCGTCTCGAGTTCTACGAGCGCGCCTTTACCCGTGACTGTCGCTGATCCGATTTCGAGCTTCGAAATGGCAGCTATGTCAGCGCTCTCGGGTACCACCACCACACTCACTCCTCCTGCTAGTTCGCACGCCGACCACTCTGGATGGAAGCATACATCCTCTAGTCATCATGACGTGAGTCGTTTCCCGTCATCATAGCCTACTCTTATTTACCATGTTCTTCTGTTGCAACTTGTTGCTAGCTATCCAATTAGAACTAACGTGTGCTAATTGCTTTTCCTATAGGGCTCTATGCCGCACAAGTTATCTACAGACCGACATGAGACCAATGGCTTCATAAAGAATGGTGACTCTGGCTACGATCCCTATTCGACGGATAACTACTTGCCCAGCAAAGGTTAGACCTCTTTGACAACTGGTTCCATTTAGGACAAAATGTGTTGTCGATATAAAGAAATGTACGATAGTAAGGAAACCCGCTAATAGGAATGGTAGATCTCCGCACTAGCCAGCCGACGTCGATACCTGACCATAAACGTCCGCATGCTGAAGTTCCACCTCCGGGACTTGACGAGGACGAACACTCGAAATGGATCCACAGAGATAAACTAGCTAGGATAGAGAGCGAGGAACTCCAGGCTGCCGGCATCATCCTACCTAAGCCGAGGGCTCAGAGCAGGCCACGACGGGACCGTAGCCAAGACAAGTCGAACGGTCATCGGCGAGGTACCGATGCTTCGGAGCAGCAACCACCTGCGAGGCCTCGTAAGAATTCGGAATTGAGTCTTGACAAGACTCCCGAAATCGAGCTCCCCAGTTGGGATTTGCGCCTCCCTGAAGAAATAGCGGAAGACCCTGGCGAGTATTGGGTAACAAATGATGCGGGCAAGTCTCGTATTCCAGTGGCCAAGCTTAGCCCAGCACCAATCCCGGCCGACTTCCTTGAACGAGATGCGCCTGTTACGCGAAAGCCGAGTTTCCCCCTGCTTGACGAAGAAGCTTCGATCTCGCTGCCGAAGCCTCGATCGCGCAGAGGTAGTTCCAATGCGCTTGACGATGCTCCTAAGGTTCAGCTTGCAAAGCGCTCAGTTACGGAGGGATCGCCCAAGAAAGCGGCGGCAGCCGGAGCTAGGAAGACTTCTGCGCCGGCGAAGACAACGACGCAAGGTCGACCAAAGACTCGATCAGGTCCGGCTCCTCGTAGCAATTCCACGACACGGCCAACAACCCGATCCGGAGAATTATCGCCTGTTTCCAAGGCCGCGCCCGAAGGCGAACCGCCGTGGATGATTTCGGCGTATAAGCCCGATCCTCGCTTGCCGCCGGACCAACAACTACTTCCCACAGTCGCGAAGAGACTACAACAAGAGAAGTGGGAACAAGAAGGCAAATTTGGGAACATATATGATAGAGAATTCCGCCCTCTGAACGACGAGGGGTTTTTAAAACCTCCCGAGTTGGAGAAGCCGAAGGATGCCGAAGAAAGACAGGACGAATGGCCATTACGGCCTGGTGCTAAGAGTCCAAGTACGAGTCGTCCTGGCACAAGCTCTTATTCGACGATGCCTAGGATCCAGGACAAGCCAGCCATCAGCCCGCTTGCCAGCCCGTTGTCGATGCAGCAACCGCCGATCCAGGCCACGCAGAGCCCCCGAGTACCAACCCAGATGGAGCAGCCTCAAGAGAAGCCGAAGAGATCCGGCTGTGGTTGCTGCATCGTAATGTGATCAGTCTGGCACGGCTTGCATTAATACAACCTCTGATTCTTTTCTATAATTTGCGAAGCACGCCATCGACGTGGGCAAACGATTAGATTAAATACCTGAACGACGTTACGACTCTAAGACTTTGGCCACATTAAGCGTTGTTTTATACAAACACCGCATCTACTTATTCGCCTATTTCCTTTGTTTGCGGACCGGTCCCCGTCGCATCGAATTTGTCTTCATTCCGCCATCCACTTGATAACAATATCGATCTTACACCGGCGCCTATATACCACGTCCCCCGCGGAAGTGTAGGCTGGAACTTCCCTCGACTTGTGAATGTGTTTATTACCATCACCTTATTTTTCGATGCTTGCAAAAAGGCCACCGGCGTTCCCTGGTTTGGACAGAACGCTTCCGGAATGGGAGGGTTGCGCGAATCCGTTCATCTGCTAGGAGTTCCCGGTTGCCGACGCTGAGGCAACTGTATTTTAAGATTACTGCTGTATAATTTGCTCTCTGCTTCGTATTCTGCTACCGGTTTCGAGTGGTTGCTTGCTTCCAAGCAGCTGAGGAGGTCTCACCACTACTACCGGTTCGGGTTGAGTAGGGAAGACGTTTGGGAACTCTGATTGGGGACAGACAGACGGACGGATCGAAGGCCGGTTTTCCTGAGCGCGCAAGGGCTCTGAGACGGCGACGAGGAGAAGAGGAAATGAGTTGTGTTGTCAGTCGTCAGCTAGGTGATTTCAGATACCCCTCCTGGCTGACGAGAGAGGTTACTTAAGAGACTCAAAGTGAATATAAATTTTATATCTCGAATTCTTGGTACTCATCTTTGACTGTGATATCTGAGTTGGATGTCTTGATTTGTTTTACTAGTAACCTTTCTGAGAAGTAAACTGAAACATCTATTTAAGGCTTGTATGTCCGTGATGTTCAGTCACTTTAGAATCGCATGGTTGTATCACTAACTCACGCGGTAGATCTGTAGACCTATTCGCATATTTCAACGGTTCGTTCTTAGCAACGAGTCTCGATCGTGCTCTCGGCATATCTCAAAGATATCCCCTCTTGAATAATCATACTCATATGGTAGCCGTTTGTAACCGCGACGCGATCATCTCATAGTGTGTCCTAGTCGGCAAGTCTCGAATACTCCAGTTACCTTGTCCTAGGACTGGCTAGACTGATTTAGAAGTATGTAATGGCACGCTGAACCATTGGCTACCTCCTTCTGGATGAATCACAATGCCGTCTCACTACATACTAACTAACAAGTATGTATCTTTTATGAGTTAATCAGGACTTAGAAGATCATTCTTTCTGGTGTCTAGACGCTTCTTATGGAGTCCGTCTTTGAGCAAAGGAATCGATAGCAATCTTCCCAGCCTTTGGCCGTAAGACTTCTTGTTGACAAGTAGATCACGAATTCCATGATATTTAACGGCATTGTAACTCCTTCACGGCTGCCACCAAGGCCTTACATTCACATCTACAAACCTAGAGCCTCTCACTACGTCTAACCTATCGTGTTATCGGGTTCTATCCGCCGTTGCTACCACGCTCGGGGGGTCGACCTCGAAGGTATCGCCGTCGACAGAGTTAATATCGAGAGCACCACCCCTGAAAAAATATGGCCCTCGACTTCGAATCATCGGACACGGAGTATAGCGATTCTGATGAAGTATCCGAGGTGTCAACACACGAAATGAGCCAGCAACAGGAACGACGTTACACACTACCAGATAGAGAACGTATGTTTGGCACCTGTGCTTCCCTCACGCCCCAGAGTCGTATGCGATCCTCCTATTTCATTAACAAGTCGCTTGTAGAGTGGTATCGGCAACCTAATAGACCCTCCGGCGATGCTAGTACAACCTCGGAACAACGGACGCAGTGGTTGAACTACATAGGATTATGTATAGTGCTGCTGTATCTTCTCCCTGAGCTTTACAAATGGTATTGGAAGACTCATCCGGCAAGCTAGATGCTGGCCTGTGGGAATGGCAAAGGCATACGAAGGAAGGTTGTCAGTCAATCCCCCATACTTGCATTAGGTCAGTCGGCCTCCCGTACAACTTGCCTCAGGACAAGTAATTTACGGCCTGTTAACAATTACGCTTCTACCAGGTCTACCTACCTGGTAGACAGCATCTTCGACGTTCCGACACGTCGGTCATATCGGTGACAGAACTGCGCCGCCTCTAGATCCCTTCAAGCACGTTATGTTCCGGCAATGTTTCGGTGTAGCTACATATAAACATGAATATCGCTCCTACAGTCACCGCTCTACCATCGATGCTCGTGGCTTGTTTCGCATTCCGGTCCGTATCCTGTCCGACTTCGACTTGGCCTTCCACAGACTACCTACTTGGCTCGTGGGTCCGAGGATTTCCACCGAGGTACGATAGTGCGGCTTATGCTACAAGAGCTACTTACATAATAGATATTTCTATCTTCTAACTCTTCGACCACATGTGTACTGTGTGCTTGTCGTAGTCGCGTAACTTATGGCCACTGAACCGTCCGAGATGAAGATGGCCAAGGCTCATGCTTGCAATAGTTGCAAGAGACTTTCCCTTGACCTAAGTGGCAGTAGGCTCGATTCCGCCGTTAGAACTCACGGGCTTATCTTCGACTTCAATCTGGACAATCTACGGCAAGCTCATACGCAAGGATGTCTACTAGATCCGATCTCTGCATGGTTTCTTAGGACCCGTCGCTGTACTCTCGATGAGTAGGTCGGGAAGGTGAGATCATGTTGTTCGCCAGCGTCGAGTACCGGTATCCGTTCCACGAAAAAGGGGGGGATGACCACCCCAATAGCGGCTTGAATGAAGTTGAAGGCATGGATGTGTCTATGAAACATAGCATCGAGGGAAGGTCAACATGCCTCTAGCTGGTAGATCTACATCACCTATGACAACTAGCAGTCTGATACCACCAATCTTCATCATACGTCCTACTTGTCTAAAAGGCTCCTTAGATACGGCAGCAGGTAGTGTTCGATGGTCTGCTATTGTTCTTCGTCGAGACCACATATAGTGAACGGTGGGAGACTAGATCAATCTTACGATATTCGAGATATAGGAAATATCATATCCCCCGCACTTGGGCTAGATGGTGGCTCTGAAGATATCGCCAAGTGGAAGCGTTACTATGTGGAAGAGCATTGAGAAGAATCCCACAAACTCACCAGCAATGATGCAGGAGGCGGAGACATGGATGATTGCCATAGAATAGACCAATTAGGTAAGTGTCTACCGCTAGGTAGTATCTGACTAAGTTGGTACTGGTAACTGTAGATACCTACCTCCTTGAACTCTTGAGAGAAAGGAGAGACAGAGGGTGGATAGTGCTATAAGGCACCACTTCTATCTCTCTTAGAGGTATTCACTATCACCATGATTCTACCTAGAAACTAAAGGCCGATTCAAAGAAATAACGGGGTTCCGTAATACCCAGAGGCGTAACTCCCACATAAGAAAGACGTAAAGTATAGGGGTTAACGCAGAATGCTTAGTATCTTTGATTATCGGCAGTTCTAAATCGCTTTGAAAGCCTACGCTGTTTCCTTAGCTGGTTCTTGTAGTGATGCCCCAGGGATTGGTTTGCTAAGGCATTGGTGTCTTCTAGCATCTTCAGATTTGGTGTGCTGAGATGGATGGCTATCTTGGTTTCTGCTTGGTAGTGCTTGACTAAGAGGTTTCTATATTTTCTGAAAGGTTGGACTTCTAACCTAGTCTCGAAGAACAGAAGTCTTTGTAGAGTAGTGTCTCAAGTTCTGGGTCACTGATGTTTTCCTCAGTCATCTATACGCCTGGTTCACGCTGTTCAAAGAGTAGCGGTATATTTCTGCCTATATGAACCCCTAGGACAATATTGCAGCCTAAGGCTTTTGCTTCTGGCATGATATATAAAAGGCTAGAGTAGAAACACATGAAAAGTCTTTCCCTTCCATAACCCACACACTCTAGGGCCTCAAGGAGAAGGGACACTCACGACCAACTGAACCTACACCACGGCACTGTTGAGCACATTTCTACACTCTGTGTGGCAGTATTAAAGACCCGCACCCCCCCCGTATTCCTTCAACTTGATGCTACCATTACCTCATTTAGATAACCAACAATCCCAGAGGATTCTCATGATGTCTGGTCTCTTTGGGGGTTCGCGACCTGCCGAGGGTCTGACGCATGTTGACTCGCGCTTTCATATTACTGCCTCGGAACAGCAACTTCCACAACAGCAAACACCAAACACCATGTCTAGCAAATCATATGGGGACGCCTCTTTGTTCGGTACACGCCCTACTCAGCAGATATACCCTCCCCCGACTCGTATCTATCCATACCCTTACGATGGACAGACGCCCGCTAGATGGGACTCACCCGGCGGCGGCGATAGAACGGCTGCCCTCTCTGCGCAGACCGACCGTGAAGTCAAGGGGAAAGAGAAAGAAATGGTTGCTGGATTGTTGGGTACGACTTCACAGACAGAGCTCACCCCCAAGACCCCGTCTCAGCGAGTCCACCCATTGTATCAAGTTGCCCCTCCACGCCAGGTTGGTGGCCTCTTCGGAAATCAGTACACGGTCGAATCGCGCATGGAAATTCTAGAGCGGAGGCTGAAGAGCCTCGGCGATGGCCTGATGATGGATGATATGCGGATGGGGACGCTCGAGAAGCAGACGCGGCGGCTGGAGAAGGAGGCCGGGGAGCGGAAGCGAGAACACACCGCGAGGATCGAAGCACTCGAGAAGCAGCTCGAGAAGCAACTCGAGGAAAGACAGCAGACGAGCGTGGCCCAGATCAGCGCTAGGATCCAGGCGCTCGAGGCGTCGATGACGTCGATGCGGGCCGAGGCCTCTCTCTGTCTTAAGATCGAGAAAAGCATGAAGCAGATGAACGCCGACGAGCGCTGCATGGTGAAGACGATAAAGGCCAGTCTGCAGGAGATCGTGACGATCCATCAGGGTATAAGAACGGAGATCCGTCACATGGTCGACCTGGCGAAGAATCTTTTGAGTCCTTCAAACAGCGAGGCGAGTGATCTTGACGAGGAGTTGTTCGATACGTTGTTTTCCGAGCCCGAGTACGAACATTGTAACTTTAAGTAGAGGTCGAGAAGCGCGAAGAGACGGGTGGGGAAGAAGATGTCTTATGATTAGGGTAGGATGGTGATGCGCTTTGATGAGGCGGCCTCTACTTGGGATACTTCCGCCTCACATCGGATAGATTGGCGTTGGCTTGACTTAGGGACATTGAGGCCCTAGATGTCATCAAGATTGGAGATAATGGTGTTATCTACAGACCCTTAGTGATCAATGAGACATACTGATCTGGTCCCAACTCCCTCGCTTAAATGTGCATTTGATCATCGTCTGACACGGCTCTGACAAGGTATGTATTACTTCGTTCATTGTACTTTCTTATTTGAACCGGCTAGCTGCTCGAGTCTGGAGCGAGCGGGGCCTATATTCGGATTAGCTGCAAATACACGGATGGGCTACGGACTGTTTCCCCAGAAGACGCTACTTGCTAATTCGTAGGTCTTTCCAGGAGTTTCTTCCCCATCCGTCGATATGCCCTATCCGCGTATGCGAGTGCAACACCGCCCTGGTTCCCGGACTCTCCAGGGACTATATCCATGACCTCACCCATAACAATGGCATGATGGTCAAAGTCACCGTCTACCGGGGGTGTCAGTTTGCGGTACTCGCACTTGAGCACGTACATAATGCCTTGACCTTGCAACAGCGGCAATGTGCCTGACGGAGGCAGTTCGACATCTGTTATAGGGCTTCCGGCTTTACTAGCGGCGAACACGTTATGCCGATATTCTCCTGCCTGTTCCCATTCTCGCTGCCATGCCTCTCGTCCGACTATTTGGACCCCGAGTTTTTCTAGGCCAGCGAGGACGCCTAGGTCTTGTTCATTTCTCCCTTTAGGAGTCTCCGTATCTGCTGAAGGTCTGTTACCTCGCGTGAAGAGGTCGGCGATCCTTGCTCCATGGTCGTCACCACTAAGGATATGGGCGTTAAACCCGCTGCGCTTCACAAGGGCTGAATAAGTTGTGCTTGGTAGTGTCACGTTGAAAGTAACCCTCGGTATGGGATCGATAGATAGGGAGGTGAAAGATGAGACAGTCATGGCTCGAGGAATTGGTCGTGGGAACTGGTCGCTTCGCATATCTTCGGGCTCGCTTAGTTCGCGCGTGTTCTCAAGAGTCGTGATGACGACCACAGGGTGCGGAAGTTGGCGCATCATGGCGCGCATAGGCTGGGAAAGCACATGCTGTGCAGGCTTCGGAGGCTCCACGGGCCTCTCGTCTGCCTTTTTGTGATTTAACTGTGAGTTGGGGACCTCTATGTTTTGAAATATTAGATATGATATATTTGAAGATATTTATGCAGAGCTTATCTCACCTCCAGGAGTCTTGGGATTCTTCGAAGTCAAGAAGTTCACCCTCGTTCCTGGGGTCGTATTAAAAGGGACATGTCGTGGTCTTGCAGACTGTAGCGCCCACCGCAGACCATGAAGACTCTTCATTTCAGTCCATGAAGGCCAATTCTGTTTCCGAAGCCAGAATTGGCTCTTTTTATTGACCCGACATAAAGAAAATATTGAAGGAATACTTTGTATAAGTCAGAATTGACTACGAATTATGAAGTAAGCTTAGCTTGACCTTTTATCGATAGCGGTAGGATCGATAACGACAATGATAACGATAACGATAACGATAACGAAACGTACCAGGGATGCCGAAGGGGTTCAAGTTACACCTGATTCGTAGATAATTCAAGAACGATTATGATCGATGTCTAATACAGCCCTTCTCTGCCTCTATGCTCTGCGCAACTCAATGAGTTAGTTAAAAATGAGGAAGAGCTGCGAGATATACACCTGTGTACAAAACCTTACCATTGGTCACCTTCTTTGAAGAAGTAACTAATTCACTACGCGATCCCGTTCATGTTCTCTGTTACTTTCCCCCCGCCGTGAGGCACCATCACGAAGCTGGAATCCGATCATCAGGCGGATGTGATTCTTCGGGCAACTTAAGGCCGCCTTAAACCGACTTCTTCGTAACCTAACATGGAGCTCACATCATTCGTAAGAATGGGGCCGCCTACGGCCAGTCAAAGACAGCTACGAGCCTTATGGCAGTTTCCTTAGACGAAAAGCTCGGCTCTAAGACGAAGCTGGTGGCGCTCGCCCTTCACCCTGGCACTACGCACTCTACACACCTCTTTGATGGCCTTGACTGGTAGCGGGACTACGCGAGAATGCGTACGTGTAATACAACTTTCAATCTCATCTCGAAATATACTTGACTAGGTAATTTTAACATGACCGTCATATAGAGGAGCTCGATAGAGTCTTAGGGAATCCGGAAGGATGGATGACGAGTCACGCAGGCTCATTGATTACACCTGACGAATGTGCTGCGGCGTATGTGTAAGCTGCCTTTGACACGGAACTAGCAAATGAGTTCACATACATCTTGACCGAAATTTGAGTCGTGCGGCCATACTGAACTGGATGACTAAAACAGAACACAGCGGCCTGTACATCGATCGCTTCGATGTCGGAGACCCGTCTGTGCACGCCCTGAAGCCGTGGGTTACTAGTCATGCTGATGCGGAACGGTTATGGAAACTTAGCGAGCAGTTGGTAAAGCAGACCTTTAGCTACTAGGTGGCATCCTCGGTAGAGATTCGGGACGCCGAGACCATGGGTGGATGGTCCTAAGGAGGTGTCTATGTCAAAGATCGTGTCATTTCATAAAGCGTTGCCAATGAGAATGAATGCCGTAGTGCTTACCTCGAGGGTGTATTGCTACTGATAATACTGCAATGCCTGTTTAGGCAATCGTGAATGTCACTAGAGTTCCTCAACTAGTAAATCCTAGATACTCGGTTTGTAGTCATGGTTACCTAGGTACTCTTAATATGTCGAGTGTCTGATCCTCGAGCATCGCATAACGTTTCCTAACCGGTGTCTCTTTAATATTGCTGGAGCTGGAGCCTTATAACTGGACCTGGACTTGGAGGTGTGAGAAAAGAAGATAAGATAGAGGGCACCGACAAGCCTAATAGGAGTTGAATCTAAACCTCTATATATCTCCATTCCAGCATTTGTGTGTGGTAGGTAGGTGTGGCGGGCTTCGCGGAGGAGACGCACGGAGCAGATCTAAGTACCCAGGTAGGTTCCTGCTTTCGAACGAGAGACCGTAGAAAACAATAACCCTACTGTAAACTCCGGGCATAACTGTGGGAATATTATGGGGGGATACAAACTTTTCCTTCCAGAGTTAACAGTCAGAGACTGTCGATTTATGGTACAATATCATGATATAATCGCACCTTCCCACGTGGCCTGCCCAGGATTAAGATCCTAATGATATCACGTGAAAGCGATCTGAGTTATCTAATCAAATGAATTTTAGTCTGAGGTTACCTACATACATAAGCTGCTAAGATAATTGAGCTTCAGATAAATAATTTACAGAGACAACAACAACAACACCACGACGACGAAAAGGCCAATTGACAAGAAACTTCAAGGCCGCCAATCTACCCGAGCCACTCTCTAGGTCAACCCAGCATAAACCCGCCATAATGGCGACCAGACTCCCCAGCGCCCTGCCACGGCGCCCGACAACCACAAGTCTGTCCCGCATACCCGGCACACCACTGCAAAAACCATCTCACACGCCGCTCTCGCGCACGCCGTCGCGCGCGGCGACCATGATCCGGCGGCCGAAGCGGCCGTACACGTTCACGCAGATGGTGCAGCAGACGGACGGGTCGACGTACACGATGCGCACGACGTCGCCGCTGGCGCTGTACAAGTCGACCAAGGACACGCGCAACCACGTGCTGTGGCAGCCGTCCGACCGCTCGCTGCGCAACGTCGAGGTCGACGAGGCCGGCAAGCTGGCCGCCTTCCGCGGGCGCTTCGGCCGCGGCTGGGACGCCGAGAAGAAGGATGACGGCGGGGCTGCTTCTGCGTTCGAAGCTGAAGCCGGAGAGGTAGAAGGGGGTGGTGGTGGTGTGGAGACGATGAAGGGCAAGAAGGGCGAGGATGAGGGTGTGAAGGGCGAGAAGGATAGGGCGAGGAAAGATGCCCCTGCTGCGCCGTACGATGCGTTGAGTGACCTGATCTCGAGCTATTCCGCGAACGAGGAGCCGCTGAAGGAGCCGAAGCCGAAGCCCAAGAAGAAATAGGATTGATGGAAGCAATTGGGTTGGTGGTTACTGCAAATTCGCAGGGAGGTCACAATGTAGATATTCGACTCACCGCGACAAGATCTAGCATCCATCTAAGCTGGGCAGAAGACGGGATTAAGTAGGCAGGAGAAGACAAAAAACTGCCCTCCTATAACTTTTGTACAACTCTGTATACATCTGTTCAAACCTCAACTTCGACACTGAATTCGCGCTTCTGTATAAAGGATATCAAGTTTAACACTAACACCCTACGCGGTGAATACTACAATTCCCTGTTCCTAATCCGAGTCTTCATCGATGGTAGCCCTCGCTCGATCTACTGCTGTATCCCCACGACCCGTAGGCTTATCGCCGCTCTGGTACACAGGCGGACGGTAGAACACGGTCTCGTCGTCCTCGGCATCAAGCTGCATCAGGAATGTCTCCCACTTCTCGATCAACTACCGACCGAGTTAGCATTTGATTATTCACGTGACAGCAAGGTGGAAAGAGAAAAAAAGGCTCACCTCTTTCTGCGCTTCTACGGCGCTTTCTAGGAAAGTCTCGACAGAAGACTTGAAGTCCTCGACTTTCTCCCTCTCGAAGCGGTCGAGCTCGGCGCGCATCAGCCTACCCATATCCTCGAACAGCAGTCTGGCCTGGTGCACCTTGCGCTCGGCGTCAGCCACTTCGGCGCCCACCTGGTTGAGGCGGTCCTGCTGCGAACGTCCCTGGCGAAGCAGCTTGTCCTGCGCGGATTTGCGCTTCTGCAGTTCCGACTCGGCGTTGTGCCACGAGTAGAACGCCTTCTGCCGCTGCGAGAAGGCCTGCTTGACGCTACCGATCAGCCGGATGTATTCGTCAATGGTGATGCCGAAGGTGAGCACGTCCTGCTGAGCTTGCCGGTCGTAGATGTCTCTTATTGTGAGTTGCAGGTCTGCCAAGGCGTCGAGTGGCCCGGAAAGTGTAGGGCTCAGTTCTACTGTGGATAGAGCATGTAACGAGGCAGAGAATTCGCCGGCTGATTCTGCCATAGCCTTCCGTTGGTTGACCATCGTATCCATGGATTTCATCAACGCTTTGAGTTGATTTTCTAGAGCGTCGAGGTAGACTCGTCGATCGTGAAACCACTGCTATTATTAGGCGCTGTCTGTCTAAGCAAGAGTGAAGAACTTACATCGTCCTGCTCAACAAATTTGCTGCCGCCTCCCATATTGATGCCGAGTGATCCAAAGACACCTTTGCTCTCTCCGGGTATAGGCTCCCTCCTCTCCTTATGCTTGACGTCGACATTGAAAGACTCGCTCTCTAAGAATAGCTTCAAGTCTGGATCGTGCTGTAGCGTGGGATGGGCGGCAATCTTGTTTAACATCTTCTCTAAAGCGGCCCGACGCGACTCGACGAAGTTGCTCTCAAAGCGATTGAGGGCCTGCTTCTCGGGAGGAGGAGGGACCACGACACCGGGGTTGTTTCCATGCATCGTGTTATAAAGCCAAAGGAAGTCGCGGTATCTTCGCTTTACCTCAAACTCGGGTTGTTTGTATCCTTTCGACGTTGTCTTTAAATAGTTAGAACAGTAGTAGAAGTGCTCGTCCGGACTGTATCGGTCATACCTTTGTACGGACCGAGTACACAATATGGGAGCTTGTCAAGTCTCCAACCTTGATCGGATCGCCAACGGTAATATAGAAGCTGGGCTTGGCCGCCTGCTCGATACTAACGCTAGGCTGACCCGTGGTTCTAACCGGGCTCGGTTGCGCAACTTGGACAGGAGGAGGAGCTCTCGGGGCAGCGGGCCGGTCGATTTCTTCGTCGTCGATGCGATGAGGGTCCGCAGGTCCCGCTCTCCTTTGCGTTGGTTGCGGCATGGTGGTTCGGATTACCATCTGCTCTTTCTGCGGTGGTGCCGGGGGTTCGTCAGCCTGCGCATCTGTGCCTGGGCTGGCATTGGCCCCTAACGGACCTAACGGGCCCAGCGGATCGTCGGCAGCCTCGAGCCTCGTAGGTTGGGTTACTAAACGACGTATCGGTCCTCTCGAGCCACGGCCAGTGGGTGACTTGATGGAGGACTGCGATTGCTGCGAGGACTCGGCATCTTGTGACTTTGTCGAGCTTTCTATACGATGCAGCCAATGTCAGCGACCACTTTACATCTGCTTGCAAGCAGGGTCAAACAAACGGACCTTCTCGGGCGAAGGTAGGGGATTTTGAGGTCGACTGAGACGGGACATCTGATGACCATTGAGCAACATGTAGCGAATGCATTGACGAGGGAGAAATCATACCGCCCCAGGGTGAATCGCCTGCTTCTCCCAGATCCATGGTGAATGTTTACAGGGTTGGCGACAAACTCGAAGGTGTATAGTCGGAGCTGTTGTTGGCTGATGGATGTAGTGGGCAAATAATAGAATTCCAGGTTATGATGTTTTGGGGGGTTACGTTAGGTGACCTGCACTTGGCCGTTGCTGCCGGTACGGTGGCAGCCTGTTTCCGACCTCTGGTGGGGCTTGGGGCCATACAGATGCAGGTGCAGCTTCTAACTGTTAGGCAAGGTACCTAGGTACATTTTCAGCCGAAGTTCATGCCCCCTTCTTATATCGTCTTTTCCCTTAATATGTAAATGGATAACTATATGTAGTCTTTTATATGCCTATAAGTAGGCATCTTACCTTGGATAGCTTCTAAGCTGATCATTTCAAGCGAGATATAATTTATGATTGGGAATATTTTCCATCAATCGCTCAAAGTTCTGCTGTATGAACGATGAGCCTCGATGAAAGGGTAATCACAAATAGAAGACCTGGCTCCCGTTTGTGCTTCATATCACGTGTAGCCTTCGTCGAAAATAGACACAATATGACCTGATCAATTACTTGAATCTGGTCCGAAGCAAACCGGGGTATCTAGTTCCTTGAACGCCGCCCAATGCCGATGCCTTATACCTAATACCTAACCGTAAGGACCACACCTAGGTAGTGAAGACTCGTTAAATTATCCGTGATTCCCATTGGTGGTCTGGTTGGCATCACCCTTCTGTAGTAGCCGTTGAAGGAGCAACTCGGCCTCGTCCCAGAGATCTGCCTCTATGCCTCTTTCCACTCGATCACTTCGGCTGTTCAACCATCCGACATCCAGTCCCCCAATCTTTCCGTTGCCGTCGGGCTTGATGGGAGCGTTGCTACGACCAGCTCCTTGGACCTCGCCGCCTTCCTCCTTGGTACCTTGGGGGCCGTTGCTGTCCACGGAAATGATGTGCGCCTCCTCGAGACCCCATATCTGGCGCTTCACCCCCACATTGACAGTTCGAAGTGTCCGGAGGAAGTCATTCATCGAGTCCTGAAAGACGTCTTGCTGTTGGTCCTTGTCGTCGGTCATGGTTGTATCCTCGCCCTCGGGTTGTTGCTTGCCAAGGGTCTGGACAGCGGCGGCAGTAGAACGAAGAAGGCTGACGATGTTCTAATCATAGGTACGTTAGCTTTGGTTGTAATGTCGAGACGACGTAGGGAACAGACTCGATCGATCTCGCTTAATTGCTGCATGCGCTCGGCCTTGGTGAAAGGCACAAATCCGTCTGGCTTTCCATTGTTCTCCATGGCGAAAAGTACCACGGGTAGTGAGCGATGGTTCGGTAGAGTGCTTCAGCTTATGACTAGGTCGGTCTTGTAGGTATGTAATTTGCCTAGTTGGGAAGAGAAGAAATAAAGGAATGAGAAGAGATGGGTGGAATAGAAAGCGAACGATGGTTAATTACATTGGGTACGGTAAACAATGTTATTGTTATTAACCTTGGAAGTGTTTGCTAATGTTGATGGAGGAGAGAAGATCTAACTTCAGATGTTCTCCGTAGAACCTAATAAACCTAGGTAGGTATAGTGAATGTGGGGTACATACCCCACTCTGAATATGGGTCTTCGACTTGGAGCAACAACCTTGGAACCTTATTTTGAGTTTGTAGGTATATGTACCTGGGTACCTTAGGCATTTCGCGGATTTCGTGCATGCGGCGCATTTTAGAGCTTGAGCCTCAACATCAAATCTTTTGTCGAGTTTCGCCGCTTCTCGTCAACTCTCATCGAATATGCAACCGACATCTGCGACCTCATCGCATCTCCTAGGCAACTAAATAATAAAACAATAAGAGCCCCGTTCAAAAAGTTTAAATAGGTAGCCGTGAAGGGTCGCCATGTCCGCTACGGCACCGCTGAGTGCTGGAGGCGCATCTGGTACCAACTTCACGACACCACAGCCGCAGTCATCGACCACTCCGGGTGCCGCGCCGAATGTTACTACCGGTACCTCAGCAACCTCGTCTGCGAGCAACCAGAATTTAAATCAGATTGTAAGGTCGATTGATTCTTTTCCCTGCACCCACCCGCACCCTCACACTCTTACATATTTTCCCTCCTACCACTTCCGCCTCATCTTCTCATCGTCTTTTATCCCATGCACTACCTACCTTCGTCAACTTCTCGAGTGAGTAATCAGATAACTGTAGCTCTTCCTCACACAATATTATTCTTCAGTAAACCATCATCAAAACATCACAAAATCATCTCGCGCCTACTCGCAATGAGCTGCGCATGAGATTATTCAACAATCCTACATCTTCCAGGTCGCCATCACATCTCCTTCGTCTTGTCATCATGTTGGCCTATCATACCCAGCTTACTGGACCAGTAAATGGGGGTAGGGCGGTAGGCCGCTCTACCTGCGACATGGTCCGCACGAACTTCATTCTACTGCGTGAGACGCGAGGCTAACCTAACCGCATAGGTCACCGACTATCTCCTTAAGAAGGGCTATAGACGGACAGAGGAGATCTTTCGACAAGAAGTCAAGGACATCGACGAGAATGGGAAGCCTAGAGAACACAGTGACCCAAGCGCCCCTAACAAGTTCCTTCCCGCTGGTAAGTATCTGGGCGCGTTCAAGCATTTCGCACGATGGGTTGATAACGGAATCGACCTCTACAAGGTAAGTACCATCTCTGAACAAACACCGTATATGGTAGTCGCCTTATGCGAGAACAGTTTGAGCTATCCAAACTTCTATGGCCGCTCTTCATCTACTCCTACCTTAGACTTGTCGGCCAGGGCTCCTATGCCCACGCCCAGGAGTTCTTGGAGCAGATTCGAGGCCGTTTCGAGAAGACTCACCCCGACGAGCTCAAAACCCTCGCGGTTATGACACTCTCCCAACACGTCAGAGAGAACGCCTTCGCAAAGGTGTATCTTGAGAACCAATACATCATTCCCATCAGCAAGTCTTTGACTGGACATCTGTTTCACTTCCTAGAACGTGACCTGGAGCAATGCGGAGCTATAGTCCTCGATATAATTCAGCAGCATTGCCGTGTCGATTCCGTCGACCGAGGCCCCATTGAGCCCTTCAGCTTTGAGGCTATCTACCGCCGTGCTCGACATCAAGACCTTGATGAGGTTGACATTCAGGAAGGTATCCCCGGCATCTCCTACCGTAGCGGCCTCGCAAACCGCAACATCCTCGACAACGCCGCCGCTTTGAAGTTAGGCCCGTTACCGTTGGAGCCCGACCTTCGAAGTGACGTTATCGCCGAGCTTGAGGAAGAGGATAGGCGTCACGAGCCTCCCCCCGACGGCGTCCCGACACTGGTTGAGGAGTTTAACGTCATGCATTCGATTAAGAAAGAATCAGGCGATTCCCCCCAGCGCACGGACATTCCTTATCCGCCTTCGAGAGCAAGAGATGTTGTCATGGAGATGCAGAAAGTACGGGAGAATCGTGACCGGTTCCGGATTGAGGGTCGTACAGGCGGCATAGGTCCTGCCATCTCGGTGTGCATGTTGACATTCCACAACCACCTCTCGAGGTAAGGATTATCTTCGTCAGTTAACGTAGAGTTAGACACTGATTTTTATTTAGCATCGCTTGTATAGACTTCTCTAGGGACCAAGAACTCGTGGCCGTAGGGACAACAGAGTCTTACATCCGAGTTTGGTCTATGAATGGCAAGGCCTTAAAATCTCGAGTACCAGGGGAGGAAAATTTGAAGGTCAACAATCGCAAGCTTATCGGTCATTCTGGCCCGGTCTACACTGTCGCCTTTTCCGACTCGATCGCCAACCTTGATCATAACATCTACGAAGACGAGTGTAAGTCGAGGCCCGAGACAGATTCCAACCTGCTCCTATCCTGCTCGTACGACGGTCAAGTGCGATTGTGGTCTCTCGACACCTGGTCCTGTCTCTGCATATACAGGGGTCACGACGGTCCCGTCTCTGCTCTATCTTGGAGCCCGCACGGCCACTACTTCGTCACTGGCGGTTGGGATAAGACCGTCAGAGTCTGGTCCCAAGATCATGCTTCGGCGCAACGCCTTCTCGTCGGCCACGACACGATGATCTCGGCTGTGACCTGGCATCCCAACGGCACCTATGTGTTCTCGGCATCCGACGAGACGGACACGACTATCCGCATGTGGTCTGTCCTTACTGGCCACCCCGTTCGTATCTTCACGGGTCACGCGGAGTACATATCGGCGTTGGAATGTGCGCCAAACGGCAAGATCCTTGCGTCGGCTGACATTGCCGGCAATATCTTCCTATGGGACATCGAGAAAGGGACGCGCATCAAGCGCTGCCGCGGCCACGGTCGTAATGGGATCTGGTCACTCAGCTTTAGTGTAGAGAGTAACGTCCTTGTATCCGGCGGCCAGGACAACACCGTCCGTGTATGGGATGTCGAGATGCCGGCCGAAGGCAGTCGCCCCGCAAACCAGCAAGATGGAGATGGGACTATCGTTGCAACAGGTGGGCAGCCCGACGGGAAGCAGGCCGGCCAGACGACGCAACCCGCTAGTGGCGCAACCAGTGGTGCCGGAAAGAGGAAGGGCAAAGAAGTCATGATCACCCCGGACCAGATCAGCGCATTCCCGACGAAGAAGACGCCCGTACTGAAGGTCCAGTTCACCCGGATGAACCTTGTGCTCGCCAGCGGATGCTACTATCCCGAGATTCAGGATGCAGCTCGATAGAATGGGAGTGTTTCCTGGGCAGTGGATGCACTCGCCTAGGCCTTTCGTAACTAGTTTGGCCTCCGGGCGTTTAGGTGGCTCTTGCATTATCGATCGGCACATGACACGTAGGTGTTTTACAGGATGTGCCTACTGAAGATAGCAATGCGTTTTAGCATTAAGCTCGCTGTACGAATATGGGTAGAGTGCGAGAGTGGCCTTGACGATAGTTGGGGCAAGTTTGACTGATAGTCCATAAATGGGGAGGGCTATGGAGTCGGGGGCTATCTATATTTTTCAGCAGGCGGTGAATCGGTTGCCTTACATCCATAGCACACGTGGATCTTTGCTAGTAGCAGGTAGTGAATAACAGACTTCATTGAGCCTGACCCCGTTGTGTGATTCCCGGCTTTGTATCCATCACCCTAAGTAATTCACTATGAACTAGGCCGAAGCAGTCTATCTCTTCGCCCTCTTTCCGCAGCTCCTGTACACGCCTTGCGAATTGCTCATCCTCTAACACGCACTCAACTCCTTCCCGTACTTGTGCGGCAGAGGGCTTCGCGCACTCAAGATCGACACCAACCCCAGACCACGCCACGCGCCGCGCGTTCTCCGTCTTATCCATCCCCTCGCCCGCCACGACCATAGGCACCCCATTCGCGATTCCGTGATTCACGGCCCCGAACCCGGCGTTGTGGATCCACGCGTCCGCATGCGCTAGTACCGCGTCGTAGGATAGGTAGTCGGCTACGCGGGCATTGGACGGAACCTCGATGCCGTAGTGGGTTAGATCAGCATCTTTCCACCCCAGGATCGCAACCACGAGCACGGAGTCCGTCCGGTCGGCAAATGCTTGCATTGTAGGGATGATCAGGTCGTGCGGGTTGATCTCTACCGTACCTTGCGCTACCACCACGACTTTCTTGCGCTGTGACGGAGCGAGCGCCGAATTGGCCACGAGCTCCGGCCACCACGGGAACTCGGGCTCTTTCGGCGGCGGCCCGGACTTCGGCGTCCCCTGAACGAGCCCTGCGAACTTGAACCCGGCTGGCCAGTCGCTGCGCGGGTACTCGAAACCCGGCACGCCGAGCTGCAGGATGGTCTCGTGGCAGGTGTAATTCGCGCCAGCTAAGAAGACCTCGCCGACGGACCGGCTCGCGCCCGCCTCCCGCATTTTGGCGTCCAGCAGCGCTGTCAGACCCTGTGCTTTGCGCGCCCAGCTACGCTCCCAGAGCTGCGCGTTGCGCGCGCGACCCTCGGGCGAGCTGTCGAACGGGAACGGGTACCCGGCGGGCGGCAGGTCGACGCTGCGGATCGCGGGTGTTGTGATCGACACGCACACCGATCCCAGCGGAGGCGGCACGCTGGCCGGCAGCGTGCCGCCGTAGAATAGCGGCAGCGAGCCGTAGAAGAAGGCCTCGGCTAGTAACACGACGCCGCGCCCCGGGTCTTGGTTATGCAGCGCACTAAGCGCGTCTACGAAGCACCGCCACTGCACCGGCAGCGGTTCTAGACACTGCGCGCGGAGGTCGACTAGCACGCGCTCGCCCCAGTGCAGCGACGCGTACCCGGCGACAGGCGGCCGCTCGTAGTACGCCTTGTCGTCAAGGTCGGCGGCGGCAGGCAGCGGCAAGAAGACAGCGCCTGCGGCCTCGATGCGGTGCCGGTGCGCGCTCGGGCCCACGAAGAAGATGTCCCAACCCCAGGAGCGCAAGGCCCCGGCTATGCGGATCATAGGGGCGAGGTGGCCGCTCAGCGCGTGGCTGACTATGAGGACAAAGGGGCGTTTGTCTTCTGCCGGGTCTGCCATTGTCGATAGTATTTGCACTTTAGGCGCTTCTATGTCTGTGGGATGGGATCAATGTCCCTCATTCTGAAGATATTTACACTTGTCGCGTATGGTTCCGATGTAAGCGAGATCCGGCCAGATGAATTCAACCACGTAGCCGGCAGCCGGCTGACTAAGCATCCTGGCCGGCGTGTTAGGATATAGTTGACAAACGCTTCCGTAGGAAAATCTCCTTAACACGGAATATAGGTAGGTACCTATATAGGTACCTAAGTAGGTAGATAATACCTTCAAGACATAAGAGCTCTGAAATCTAGAAATTTCCGGGTCCGATAATAGTACTTTTTATACCACGCATAACCTCAATATAGACTTTCCCGCATAACTTTCAACACATTAAAATCGACAGTAATAAATCCCCTAGTTTTCATTTTCAAGCCAGAAATCATTTATAAGGTTTTCGATAGTTCATATGTACGCTACGGTCCTGTCTGATGGCAAAACTCAACCCCTTTTCCCAACACTTACCCCTTTCTCGTTCGCATGAACGAACCAACACAAACATATAAAAGAACACTCTGCATAACACGACAATAATGAACTCGAAAAGTGAGCCCGTCTTTTTCTTCAAGCCAAACGAAGCCCACGGCGAGTTCTGCCAATGGTATCCGGCCACTTTTACCGTCAGCAAAGCGGACATGTCTAGCCTCATCGGACACCCCATCGACGAGGACGACCCCGAAGGCTGGCAGCCGATCTATTTTAATTGCGCCGAGCAGTTCATGATGTATTGCAAAGCCGGCCGGTTTCACGATTCCGCCACGCAGAAGCTCGTGCTCGCCACGCATAATCCAAAGGAGCAGAAGCGGTTGGCTCGTCTGACCAAGGGGTTCTATCCTGCCAGCTGGGATGAGATTAAGAGCGCCGTCGCAGTCGCCGGAAACCTAGCCAAGTTTAGCCAGAATCCGCATTTAAAACGCCTTTTGCTAGATACTGGCGATCGGTTGCTGGCCGACGCATCCTCCCAGGATCGTGTATGGGGCATTGGTTACACTGCCAAAGAAGCCATGGCGGGTCGGAATCAGCAGCGTTGGGGAGAGAATAGGCTAGGTAAGGCGCTGATGGAAGTGAGGCAGCGCTTGCGGGAGGGATAGAGTGGACGACATTTAAATAGTGGATTAAGCGCTAAGTTGTAGGGCTCTTAGGTAGTTAGTTACAGCATGTTGAGCGCTATAAGCACACTAACCTCTAGTTTAATGGATACAGTGCGGATTATTACATAACACAGTATCTCTAAATTTATAGGCAGACCTTCGTAGCCGTTCAAGGGTTACGTGCGAGGAATGTCTGAAGCCCAGCCTCGGAAAAAGGGAACACTTCAACCTTGCCGTGCCGACGAAGGAACTCACAACCCGTCCTCCTCGCCCGAGAAAACATACTGCTCAGGTGGACTGCTTCGGTTGGATGATCCAACATGGAGCACGCAAGCTTCAGCGGTCATGTCCTCCCATGTTTGAAAATTCTCATACTTCCGCTGCGCGCCCTTGGAAATAGTGCCGATGATAAGGAGGGCATCGCGATACGTTCGTAGCGGAGTGGGCAAGGACTTCGTCGTCCTAGAGTGCCAGACTAGCTGCTTCCAGTCAGGACTGGGCCAGTGCAGGCGCCTGATATGCGGTTCTTCGAGGTTCGCGATGACTTCCTCAGGGATAGACAGGGACACCACAACAATAGATTCGCAATTGGCACGGCGCTTCGCGTAGGCAGCATAGTGCTCTGCCACCTTGTAACTTGGCGTAAAGCAAAAGAGCGCACGGGTACCACTGAAGTCCGAGGGTGGCAGGCTCAGGAGTTTCTCGATGCTCTGGACTTCGCCGCCATCGTTGAACAGGCCAGCGATTCGTGCTTGATCAGTGATTTTGAACAGTACGATATAGCCTGGCGTGTTGCAAAGCTCGATTGCAGTCTCAGAATTCCACAGTCGTAGAGAGATGCCAGGTGTAGTCTGCTGCTGCAAACCAGACACAGAACGTCGCTTCTGAGATGAGGTTCCGCCCTTGGTAGGACTCTCTTGGGCACCTTTGCCCCGTCCACTTCCGCGACCACTACTACCGTCACCGCCGCCACTTCCGCACGGCCGGGCGCCAGCGAGCTCCATCTCGCGCTGATGAGAAGCTCGGCTAATATCTTCCAGTCCGGCGTACCGCATGGCGAGAGTGTCTTTTACCCAGAAAAGGCAGGAGTTAGTCAGCCGGATGTCATTAAATCTAGGATCCATAATTGCGTCCTGGACTGATCCGCTCACGCCGCACGCAGCGAGGCAGTGATGCCACTGATGGTCGTCGTCCTCGCAGGCATCCTCGTAATTTTCGAGGCGGGCGGTGATGAAATCGATGAAAGTGATCTCAAGGCCTCCGTTATTTGAATCGACCTCACGGCAGGGTCCCGTTGATGGCCAATGTGTTCACTCGCTCCAGATTTCGTCGACCTTGTCCAACGAATGTCCCAAGTAACGGAGAGTGTCACGGGAGATCAATGTTGTCGGGATAGTAGCAAATGCATACGCGGCATTAGGGGAATCTGTGCGGACATCGAGGGGTATATCACTATACTCCTCCGAGCTTGACCGGTTGAGGAGGCGTTTGTGGATCCGTCTGGATCCAATGCTGTCGCTAGGACCGAGCCAGCCTTGGTTCTCTAAATTTGCAGCGTCCAGCTCCCCTAAAATGGATGGATTATCGGCCATTTTATGAAGTGAAAGGTCTTACCGAAATGGAGAGTCTGTAATGGTTGTCGAGTTGAAGATTATCCTGTTCGAGGGGAGGGGTGAGAACCCTTTTATATTCAAAAGTCCTAGGGACGTGGCTGCCTACTTAATAAGTAAGCAAGCACACGAGCCCAATAGAGTTTGATAGCGTACCTAGGTAGTTACTTACTGATTTCATAACCGGTGCCCAAAGTGCCGTCAGGTGCAGATAACGTCTGTAGTACTTGCGATTTCGATATGGTTTTAAGACACTAAGGTAGATGACTCTTCCGGGGCCTGACGCTATGTTAACCTTAAATATACCCTAGGTACCGTAGGTATGGGTTCAGCTCGAGGGTATGGCGTTACTTGGAGAGTATAATTCCATTTGGAAGGTATGGGATCACTTGGAAGGCATGGATTTACTTGAAGGAACATTTCGTACAAGTCGGGAAAGAGGTAGTGGAACGCCTAATATCACGATATTCCACCTCTACTAATCTAAGAAGGGTTAGAAGTGTAGATACCTAATTTACAATACATTCCCCCATACTAAGGGATGTACCTTTTCTATTTCTAACCTACCTAGCCAGGCATCCATACCTTTAAACCGTTCTTAGATTAGTTGGGATGGAATACCGTGATACTAAGCAGTTACACCGTGATAATAAGCGTTCCGAGAGGTAGTAGGTCAGGAAGTTCATCCTTCAATACGCCTCAGTCTCCTTCCAGGCATATATGCAGTTTACGCGTCTTGTTCGGATGGGATATTCCACGTGTCCTATGAAAATATGATCAGACCAACTCCTGTGGCATCTAATATGATATGCGTACTAAACTCCCATCAGCAACGTGATTCAGAAGGGGTAGCTTAAATGTAGAACTGTGATTATTCAAGGTGGCTCCTAATGAGTTTTATTAACTCACTCAGAGAAATGAACGAATAATTTAGAAGTGAATATCTAATACAAGTTGCGATTGGGCCTGTTGGAATTTGAAGACACATAGATTCACGATGTTGTCTCTTGATCACATATGTTACAAATAATTACGAGCTATTACGCACCTCGCAACAATCCCACTTCTAATGATCACGAACTATGTATATAACTTAGAGAAGTTCTTGCAATATTTAGAAATGATTAAGTCCTTGATAGATCATATACGAACATCTCAACGTCTTGCCCGATACTCTCGACCCCCGTATTTGATATTTATATCGACAATGCACTCCTCCACTAGCACCATGGCCGAAACGACAGAAGGACTGTCCCCTTGCTGGTCTACGACTTCTACTCGCCTTGATACTATTCCCGACTCTCAAGACCCTTGCTCTGAGGACGAAAGAGGCTGGCACTGCTGCGTAGATGAGGAGCCGAATAGGATGACCGCCATGAGTTGCCGAGAATGTGGACACGAGAAGTGTCATAAGTGCTGCATCGACTCTATCGAGTCAGAATCTGTACCGTCCTCCGTGGAGGGTTACGAGACTGACCAAGTCTGATACGCCTAAAAATGTGGTAATACGAATGGCAAGACCTGACAGTATCACATTTACTTTTTCGCCCATTGTCGTAGGGCCTAAGTTACTCTACGACACCTACAATTCTGCGATAGCTTCGGGTCCGGTTGACGGTCAGCGCAATAGTTGTCGCCCTAATGTCACGATATCCTTGAAATTGCCCTAGAGCCAGACTAGATCTAGCAGTAAGGCGCACGACAAGAAGGGCTATGAAGGAAGGAATGGTATTAATATAATGACATCGGGTCACTATTGGATACAGAAATGAGCTAGCCGGCTGCCGACAAAATGCATTATAGAGGTCGTGTGCTCAGTTATTTGACCCTACATCACAGCTGAGGGATTTGTCGCCGGATATATGCTACTATAATACCTACACTTCTGCCATATTCTTCGAGTGCCTAAGTAATAACGCTAAATTTCCTTCTGCTGAGTTCAGTTGTGTTCTGGTGGCTTTCCTAGGTGTTTTCTCGAGGTATCATTGCTGCTGGACAGGAGGCTATTGCTGTAAATATACCTTATATAATATCAAATTAATTTGACTGCGTCGAATTCTCCTCAAACCTTTCGTGGCTCTCAGAAGGTCGACATAAGAGAGCTCCTCTGCAGCACTACAGCGTACGGGCGGTTGAGCAGTAAGTGGCATCATGTGCTAATAGGTACCTAGGTAGACATGGACACCAAATTACCAGTAGACTAAAAGCCGGAGAGCTTGGTATTTAACGCATTTGATACCATAGGGAGTAGGATCGCCCCTAGGGTGTAGCTTGTCAGTGTTGGCTTATATTAGGCAGGCTTCACCCCCTATTCCGACACTTGGAAGGCCATGGGTTACTCCAGTCACTTTACAATACAGTACCTAACTACCTATACTACCAGCGAGGCTCCCCCCCTTGGTTTATCACTCGTTTAGAGCTGTGACAAGTACGTAGGGTTAAACTTGGCACAACGTCTTACTCATAATGCCAACAATACAAGCACAAAACAGGAAATTGATCACATACGTTTGTAAATACCTATGTTTAACTAGTAAGCATATAACGATCAGTGAAGCTAATGTTGTATTAGGATTTACATCTACGACAGTGCTAATGTCGAGATTCTTCTATTGTATCCGTGACACGCTCAAGCTCGAAGCCAATTCCTTCTATCAAAGATCTCATTGTGTTTCCATATCTACGCTCTTACAGCTTTGTAGATAAATGCAGGGATCATAACGAAGCCTCTATTACTTGAAACCACTGCCGAAGAAGAGTTCGTTGCCACGGGGGTAGATAAAGCATATAGCCATAGCTATCCTACCAGGTACCTCTATGACGGCCTTTATCTCTCGGTAATTGTTTAAATATCCCTATCGGCACATGTTTCCTCTAGAAGTAGGTCGAGAAGTTCCTTTACAGCCTCATTATATTGCTGTCTGTTATATTCACTATTATCGTTCTTCAGCCGCGCTTTCCATCTTTTAACCTTGTCTTTGGCTATCTGAATCTCATCCATCTTGCGCCTCTTAGAAGAACTTGTAGTCGCTGATTTCTGCGTCGTGATGCTCCTCTACGGACTCAGGATTGTCGGGAACCTCTCGGTCGGATCGGGGTGGTGATGATTCGTCGTTGGATCTTTGGCGTTTTCGTCCACGCTGCGAAGGGTAACTGTTTGGTTGATTTGCTTTTGCTATTACGAGGAGTCTTGTAGATAATAAATACTGCTATAATAACGTATTTTGACTGTTATGATGACGGGTGCTTCTTAAGTTTCTTTGTTTAGGTAGGCAGTTTAGCTATTGCGGTTCCTGGGATTCCCATCTACCATAGAGATGATGCTTCATCAGTCATTCAGACTTGATTCTGCGCTTTTCTTTGCTGCTACCATATAGAGTCACTGGCATATTAGCCTGTAACGTAACGTGGCCGTGTGTTTCAAGCGAAGACAAAGAAGCATGGTTATAACCTCTTACCGGGGAGAACGTTTCTAAGAAAAGTCGAGATGCGCCTCAAGTGTTTATTGGGGCACTGATGCCTCCTAACCATGGTAGCAACCTAGCTATAAGGATGCGTGAGTTGTCACGATTATCCTGTTTGATCGCGCGGGATATTTGTTTCATCAACACGCCAAGGGGCGTATATACCAGCTCATCGTATAAGTGATGTATATATCTACTTCGATAACCATCCTAATAAGGCTTCATGAAATCTGTCAGGGGCTTGAATATGAGGTGCATGTCCCAAGTCAGGAAACTCAATCAGATCGGCATTTGGCATAGCAGCAGCCGCCTGTTTTCCCAGCACATCATAATGACCCAACTTAGCCTGGACGTCCGGCGGGCTCCATTGCTTACCGAGCGCTGTGTTGTCTTTGTCACCTACGAACAAGAGAGTCCGCGGCTTCAGCATGCCAAATTCGTAAACCACAGGATCGCTCAGGGCCATGTCGGTGACAAGTGCCTGATTGAAGGCGAACGCGGTGGCTTCACTCCCTTGGTAGATATTTACCAGCATGTTCACCCACACGTCGTAGGAATCGTCCCACTGACCTACGTAGTACGTCGCCTGCTCGTACCCTCGGATCAACGTGTAGTTATTCTCAGCCTCGGACACGTATAAGTTGTCAACGCTCATATACGGCACTCCGACAGCCTTCCAGTCTTCCAGCCCGATAGGATCCACCAGAACCAGCTTTTCGATTATCTCAGGGAACATCAAGCCGAAGCGTATAGATGTCATGCCTCCTAACGAATGGCCAAGTAAAGTGATATTCTCAATGCCCAGCGTCTGTAACAGGTTCTTCGTGTTGTACGAAAACTGCTGCAGCGTGTATTGATATGACTGTGGCTTAGAGGATTTGCAGAAGCCAACTTGATCAGGGAGGATGACCCTATAGCCTATACCCGCAAGTTTCCTAGCGGTCGCCTCCCACGTCGGGCCGCAGAAATTCTTTCCATGCAAGCAGACTGCGACTCTGCCGTTTGGCTCAACTGTTGGCGCAATGTCCATGAAGGCCATTTCGAGATCTTGAAGTTGCGAAGTGAACCTGTATGTCTTCAGGGGAAACGGGTATGTGAAATTTGACCCATTTAGGTCTCCGGCGGATGGCACATCTCGTATATATCCTGGCTCCTCGGCTGCTACCTGTTGAATGGGTGTGATGCATCCGGTGAGGACGACCGCTAGAATCGTGGTGATTTTCATGTTGTCACTGATGTCTGTTTCCAGGTGTAGATACTTCGATTCTGCTGGCTATAAAGTGTGGTCACCGTTAAATGAGCGATAAGCTCTGCTCTTCCACTTTGAAGCCAATACTAATCTGTTCAGCAGCGATAATATGAAAAGAGTTGGATATCTTCAATTCTGGTAGATTTTACATCTGCAAACTAAATCTTCAGCATCTCTCGTTGTACCTCAATAACAACCCACATGGACCTCAAACCCCTCACGGCATGTCGATGCGGCGGGACAGCGTTGTCCGAAGATCGATCTTCAACCGGTCTTTGGTTATGTAAGTCATTTCCACGTTCTATGCTGCTATAACCTGGGAAATGTGCTCAGAACCGGTATAACGCACTGCACTGCGACGTATTTAGAGCACTGCCTCACTTGGTAAACGAGTATTTGGGTATCCCCTGTCCTCCACATTCAACTCGGAGCATCCCGCCGGGAAAACTGCCAGTGGCTGGGTAACCCTCAAGAGAATTGTGGAAGACCTGGAAGAATGTTTGAGGAGTCAAGTGTCTTTTTATGATTAAACAAACCAGCTTTAAATCACATATATGTCAGCATTGACGCAATGGCTAGGAGATAGTCTGGTATCTGGGTTATAAACCTGAGCTCGTCTTATTGGCGCGCATTGCACATGAACCAGCTAATCGTGACCAGTGCTGCGACAAAAGGGACAGTGACATTGTAGTCTCGGCTTACATGAGGTTGCAGCGGAGATATCGCTGAGTTGAGAAACCAGCTTCCTCATTGCGTTATACTGCCGATGTAACCTCAGAGAGATGCCCAAAATTCTAGAAAAATCGTACTTCATCTAAGGCGGTCTGTGTGACGAATTGCTGACTCTCTTGGGTATAGAATATACCCCCTCAACCATTTCAGGAGAGCCCTTCATAGCATGGTTGTCTTCAGCAAGAGTTTATATCACAACTTGTGACCTTACATTAGATTTACTATACCATAATCGTGAATTTATTCAGATGTACCGGTAATAACTAACACCAAGGCAACACTGGTTCTGATAACCGCTATATAGCAGATATGACGCTCATACCTTATTACAGTCTTACTACTTCGCCAACGCCTAGACCTAAGAATGAAACATAATTCGACACATATACCATTCTAGCATTCTCGGATCAGGCCGAATGACCCATACATAATGTCAACATAGCCTTAGCCGGTAGACGGGAATTATACTAGTAGTAGTAACTAAATAGACCCCCACGTTGATCTCCCCTGTCACTGTGTTTCTTTTTGCGCGTTACCAGCTTGTATCACTTGCATATATCACGACTGACATTCTGTAGATCCAATGGCAGCCAAGATAGCTTCGAGATATGCGCGAAGACGTCGGCGACCAAACGGCTTGCTCTCCAGAGCCGGTTAGCTCGGTGACCCCAACGTTGAACGGCACCTGGAGTTCAGTGCCTGGTCATAATTCGATGAAGTAATCTATTCCGCACCAATGGAAAGGGCGAGTTTAATTGTAATGCTACCTTAGATCCGCGTTCCGGGAACACGTCTGTTTTCGTCAATAGCCAAACCCGGAACCTAGTATCTAGATTAGTGAGAGTCATAGTAAGTCTATCGCCAATTCACTATGTGACTAGTTGGCAGGCTTCCTGGTTAGGTAGCTCATTATGGCGAATTGGGAAAGGTGAAAATGACTCTCATATGAGAATCGTGTATAATACCCTATGATGAACTCCTAGGACTTAGTACAAGGGCATCTCAGGAAATTAATGTCTATAACATAGCTACGATCATGGTGGGAGAGGACGTAGCAGTGGACACTAATGTTGTCGACATACTGGCTCCCTGCATCGTTTTCTTCGCCCTGACCCCTATTTTTCTGGGTGTACGGATTTCATCTCGACTGAAAACCGGCTCGGGTCTAGGATGGGACGACTGGACGATCCTGATCTCCTGGGTATGTTGATTTTAACTTAATGCAAACGGATTGCAGTCTCTTACTAACATTTCCGTGCTTGAAGGTCTTTGCTCAGATTGTCTCGGGACTCTTGATAGGTGCTTGTCAGCATGGGTTCGGACAACATATCTACAATCTTCAACCCTCGGACCAGAAGCTGGCTCTCAAGGTAATCTCGTGCTTGCAATGTTCTCGATAAAGGAAGTGAGCTGACACAGAAAAAGATTTATTACATTGCCCAAGCATTCTACAAGCTCACATTGAACCTGACCAAGGCGTCCATTCTCCTACTATATCTCCGAATATTCCTTCAGCGATGGTTTAGGATCTCGTGTTACATCTTGCTGGGCGTCATCCTGTGCTACATGCTGGCAACCACTGCATCCTCTATCTGGCAGTGTACCCCGATTAGTCGAGCCTGGGATAAGTCGGTGCCAGGGACTTGTATCAGTATCACGGGCAATTGGTATGCGAACGCAGGGTTCTCGATAGCTACAGATGTCGCTATTCTCGTGCTTCCTATGCAGCCTATCTTCCGATCTAGTCTACCGAAGAAGCAGAAATGGGCATTGGTGATCGTATTTGCTTTGGGTATCTTGTAAGTTGCGAATATTCCATCTCGGCTGGCACTAAGTATTAGAGAGAGGAAAGAAAATAAGCCTAGACTGACCTGAAAAATTAGTGTTACCATAACCAGCATTCTACGGATGCAGACGCTTGACTTCTCATCTACGAGCTCCGATCCTACATACGATGTTGCCTCTTCGACTTGGACTGCCATCGAAGAGAACGTGGCTATCATTTGTGCATGCCTACCTATGTGCAAGGGCCCTCTCAACTGGCTGTTCCCATCAATATTCGTTTCGCCCCCGAGGCAGGCCTCAAGCAGCTATAAGCCAAGCCAACATTCGGACAATTCTAGTCGGAACTACTGGGCCCCGATAAGGGGGGATAGCGAGATGCTGAGCACCCGCGTGACATCCATCCAGGGACGGAAGTCGTCGACGGGCGGCAACCTTAGCCAAGAGTATATGTTAGAAGAGACGAGCTCGACGGATCGCGGTAGTGATGTCGAGGACATTAGGGGTATTCGAAAAGTTATAGAATATGATATTACGGTACATACGCCAGGCGGTAGCGAAGAGATCGTTTGATCATGAGGGCTCCGGGATTTGAAAATAGGTTGGGTAATAGACTGTAGAGGTAACAGCTTGAAAACAATAATTGGTGGTTTTGATATGAAAGTGACAGACAAATGTACCTAATGAAGTGCTCATGTATATAAAATGCACTTATACCATGTAGAAGTTATATGGAGATTTGTACATATGCGATTGGGAATTATGTTAACCCGTGATATGACGTATCATTGTACCAATGTATTGTGGAATGGTTCCACTCTGAAGCTCAAGGTTCAATGCCCCGGTGCAGCAGTTGCTTCACTTTTATCATCACCAAACTCCCATTCTACGCCAATTGTCCATCATGAAGCCCATATACCCTCCGCCGTCGAATATTATATTAAAGTCCCTTTCGCCACACCCGTATCGTGGTTCCCGCTGCATGCGTGTCAACCCTGAGCAATGCCGAACATTCCTGCGTCACAAGGTCCGGCCGCGTACCAGGGTCGTCGAGGGTCTGAACGTCGATCGCATGCGCACTAAATCATACGAATACTATGTTCGAAGGCAGACCTTCCTAGTATTTGGCGCGATCTCAGGATTGGTCGGCATCTGCTACACGACATATTTGCTCTACCTAAAGCAGCGCAAGCCGAAGAAGTTAGATAGTGGCCTTCCGAATAAACTGGACCCTTTCAGCACCGAAGCTGGCTCGAAGCGCAAGACTGTCATCCACGGCGGAGACGGGACCGAGCTCGTTCCAACGGGGAATAGCACCGTGCCCACCTTTCCACGACTACTCGACCTTGCCCTCGGGGCTGAAGAGGGGCAGGAGAAGGTCAATGGCGTGGAATACACACTGGTTGGCCTGGGCGTGAGGACGGTAAGCTTCTTAAGCATCCAGGTTTATATGGTAGGGTACTACATCGCGACACAAGATATCGCTGCAATACAGTCGCGTCTAGTGAAGGAGATAAATCCCATCGCGACGACACTAGTGTCAACCGAGAAGGACGAGTTGCGCAAGGCACTACTAGACCCCGCGAGCGGTGAAAAGCTATGGAACGAAATTCTGCAGGAGGTGCGGCCGCGATCCCTGTTCAGAGTTGTTCCCGTGAGGGATACGGACTTCCATCACTTGAGAGACGGATTCGTACGAGCCATCACGGCAAGATCGCAGGGTAACAACCGCGATTACGGCGACGAAGCATTCGGCAATGCGATGAAAGAGTTCAGAAGCCTATTCAACCGCGGCAAGGTACCAAAGGGCAAGGAGTTGCTGCTTCTTCGAGATGGCGCAGGACGGCTGACGATCACCTTTGACGATGGCAAGACCGGCATGGGCACGATTGGACGTGTCTCTGAAGAACGGGTCTCGCGATTGCTGTGGCTGAACTACCTAGCCGGCAGCAAGGTTGCCTCCGAACCGGCGAGGAAGAATATTGTCGAGGGTATCATGGAGTTTGTGGAGAGGCCAGTGGGAACGGTCGCGACGCAGGTAATATGACGCATATGCCGAAATTACTTACATGCTGAAGTTGAGCGTCGAGCAACTGTACATTGGTGTATATTACGCAGCATCCCATTCACTACTGTGTCATCTAGCGAGAGCATCATGGCCGTGTCAATTTGCCCACTCCTACTACCTACCAGAGTGTCTTTTTCGGTAATGCATGATGGTCCGGATGATTCGAGCATTGCAGGTGTTGCTTCCCCGGCTTTACTAGGCTAAAGATCCGAATGCGACATCTTACCCATCTCCACGATCCGACGTGCTTGGCTCTGTTTCATGGTGAAGAAGGACGCTCTCATTGTCTGCCGGAGTCGGCGGTTACGAGATGGATCTGCTAGATGTAGACACTCGCGAAGGGGCCGGAGTCAGGGTCTCATATCGGAGAGGAACCGGCTTGGCTGTATAAACACAAATTAAATGGTCAACGTCGTATTGAATGTACATACCACCACCAGACATTGAATATTGGAATGTTAAAAGACCATCTAAGTAACTCGTTGACTATATCGAATGTCTCTTCTCTATTTCTCTATCACGTTCCCTCTTGATGACTGAACAGCTCAGACACTCATCGATACCTCGTTCTCGAATATAAGATTACAGACTCCCAACGCAATTACAGTCACCGTACCGAAACGCTCGATGATTGACCTACCTTACATACCTCATCAGCGGGATGCATACAGCAGGCACTATTGGTGTCATTCTCGTCCCGGTTGGCCTGATCGCCATAATGCTAGCTATCTGGTACTGCCCCTTCCGGCACGCAAGCAATCCCCGTCCTTGCGAAGAACGCGGCAACATCGGCGCAGCTGGCGTCAATAACACAGACGTTCCTCATACTACGCCCTCATATGAACTACAGCCGCATCAATCCTCCAGGCTGTCGAGGATCTCGGAGGAAGGGGGCCCTTTCCACCACACCAACCTTACGGCAGTTCATCGGTGACTGCTTTGTCTAGCTGGCCTAGGGCACCTTTTTGATATAGCATGCGAGTTCTATGGGCCTCACCATTTGCACACTACCCGGTTCCTTCTGGGCAGGAACTTCAACATACTGGTTCTCTGTGCTATCTCTACTCTAACAATTACTTCCGAGATTCTGGTAGGTTAACAATCAATAGCCTATCATCTTTCGACATGTGCTGAGAACCTATGTAGAGAACCGTTCACGTGCCGTTTTAAGGCAGCTACAGCGAACGAGTCACGACAAAGTCTGAGAGGAGCTGTTTCTCTAAAGCTGTGAGCTATAGATGAAGACTTCAAGATGACTACCTAAGTAGGCATTTGGAAAGAATAGCGCTGAAACAACCACTGGCTTTTGATACCCCTAATATTTCAGCATGGGGGACTACGTGGCATTCTTATAAGTTCATGGCAATTCCAGTCTCACTATTTAATTCGCCAGCGTTTTTAGTGTTATACGGTCAGAATTGACGCATACATGGGCCATTCAGGGGCCTAATAGCAGGTAGTGCCATATAGCTTTCAAGGAGCAATTATTATTCCCGAGCAAGTCGAGCTTATACTAGGTATTCTCATATGTGCTCAATGCGTGTACTTCAGGTCAAGAATAGGGGTTGAGGCAGGTTCTCAAAATTCAACTGGCGGTTATCCACTCACCAGATAGGGCGTTACAGATCATAATTCGACGGCTTATGTGATATAGCACAGGTCATCTGCATGCACCTAATTATACCCATGACGTGTCCCCTTGAGGCTCTGTTCCTATGTCTCCGAATAGTCACCGAGTTCCCTTCTGGCCATTGGCTCGGAGATATCAGAGTAAACGATTTAATGAGTTCTTATATCACAGCGGCAGCCACTAAAATTCGGGAAAGCTTTGGTTTAAATCTGACTGCATTGTCTCTATTGCAAACACACATCTGATAGCCGTAGCTATCTACCAGAAGCCTGGCTTATGACTAACTATATAGCGTCGCCCGCCTGTTCGTTGGTTCGCGTCATGGTGAAGGATACGTTCAAGTGCACCGCCTTAAATATCGAGAGAGAAACATATTCCTCGTTATGATTATAACACATCACTTCGCAGGCCGGCCAGCACTGCTCTCAGCTAGGAAGGAACCCTTTCATTGCCCTTCATAGCTTCGACGAAGGACCATCCAGTCACAAAGCGCCGACCTCGGCGAGGAGGCCCTTGAGCTGGCCAGACTTGGCCTGTAGGTCAGAATTGCCACCGATGTGCTTCTTGCCGATCCAAATGTTGGGGACGGTGCGCTGACCCGAGATCTCCTGCAGCGCGTCCTGAAGGGCGGGGCCGTCAGCCACTTCGTCCAGCTCGACTAGGTTATACTTGGCGCCTAGGTTGTCGAGGAGCTTCTTGGAGGCGGCACAGTAGGGGCAGTATGACTTGGAGAATACAGCTGCGGAAGGGATTCTTATTAGCGGGGGAGTTCTATATGTGAAGATACAATATTACATGACGACATCGGAGGATGAGTGTGGATGGCGGGGCGCGGACTTACCAACGGCATTCTCGTCGATGATGCTCTGAGCTTTGGTCTTTGCGTCGGCCATGGCTTGTGGTGATGTACTTGAGAATAGTCTGCGAAAGAGAAACATGAAAAGTTTAGGATGAGCGACTATCGTAGAGTGATAGCGTAACGAGTTGGTGGGATTGTCTGGGTCTTTTATAGTGGCACCCGCTTCGGTACAATAAAGATCGCTATGGCAAATTGTATTTGTCAGGAGAGAAGAATGTCTTTGTTGCTACGGTATCGAGCTATTACATATAACCGGGGTATTGTGGAATGCGCGACACCAAGTACAAGGAAGGGGACGGGAATTACATAGAGAGACGGATGTCGCAATTGCAAATCGATCAATGATTTGAGATCATTCCTTGCGCCATTGATTGTACCACAGATCGATAAGAAACGTCGAATCGTACCAGATCGTAGACCGCGGAAGGACGGAGTACATATCTCGGGATATTACTTTACCTGTTAGCTCGTGTACCTCTTCCTATAAACTCTTACTAGTGGTACATGAAGTACGTGCCTCAACTTTGTATGAGAGGAAATGACGCAATGAGAAGCGGGAGGTTCATCGGAGGATGTAGAAGTGGGGCATATGCTTGAAAGCGTCCGAGGTTCGAGATGTGGCTTAGCTAACATAATGATGAAGATTCTGCCACTGCCGCTGTCACCGCCTTACCGAAAGTGTTCTAGACATTACCAACAGATTCTTAGCCCCAGCCTTGTCGGATGTCCTAACCACTAAAGCTCCGACACTTGGCTCACCACCAATTGGCAATTGACAAAACGACTCATAATCTTTACATGCACCCAATAACTCTCCGCCTATCCCGCTTCTCGTCCATACTCTGTACCTAACAACCGTCCAATTGCGGTATAGAGTCATCGTCCATTCTCAGTAATTTGACAAACTACCTAATCCTCAATCTTTATCGCGCATGTGCGCCTGGTGGTTTAGGTGGTCTCTGGTCCCAGACGAGTTGCACAACCGATAGATGCGATACCTTAGCTGTGGAACTGTTCTAGAGCCGACCCAATAAGAAGAGAATTCCCTTTCTCTGTTGAAGGTCCATAAGCGACCTAGCAACCTGTCCTCCTAATCGCATGACCAACCTAGGCCACCTATCCGAGGATCCTTCCTGACCGAACTGCTTCTACGTAGTGACAACACATCATCGATCCGCTGAATATCTACACACGCATTGGACATACGTTGTAGGTAGTCAAACATTGTACCGCCTACAAGCCGCCAAGAGCCAGACAAAGTCAAGAGAGAGACCAGAAGTACTTAAACATACACCGTTTCTGCACATTTGAAATTCTGCAGATCCCTCAGGGTCCGGAGCCTGGCCCCACGACGTTATCACAAGTACTGGTACCGGGACAAGTCGCAACTGCAAATCCGCTTACTGGTTGGAAAAGTGACCTGAAGCGTCATCCCACCGGTGGAAACTTTGTGCAGAAGTCCCAGAGACATATGCAAGACGCCTTCCCGCGATCGCCTGCATCCAGTTGAACGAGTACACAGACATATTACCTGCCGCAAGTCTCGGATCACTGGCTGCACTCGCTGCACCTCACACGCCGCCTCTGCAAGTTAAAATAAATAAACCTTGTTGGGTGTCCTTGGGGACAGCCCAGCCCTCGTCAAGGTGGCTTCGAATCAGGCATTCTTGGCATCTGTTAGTGCCATCAAGAATATTACCACACTTCTGCCGCCTGCATTACAGACTTACGTCCAGACAACAGTCGACCACCTCTCCGACGCTGTTGCCGGATCCAACGAGTACCTTGTCTCCCAAGGAGTCTCGCCCACCCTCTTGTATACCACCATAGCCGCTGTCATCGCCGTACCTCTCAGCATGATGTCTGGCTATGGCTGGACCCCGAATCGCGATGGCATATCGCCATATGCCTCGCAAGCCGACAGCCAGGGCGTACCCCACGTCACTGACGACGACTTTAGCTATATCACATCCGAAGACCTCGAGCATTCCTTACAACCTCCTTCCCGAACATACGACCCGCAAGGCCGACGCCCACCGCCTAGTGCCGCTGTCGATGATGATGTACTCCTAATTAAGAATAAAGGTGTTACATATCCTGTACATTTCCCCGCATATTCCATCGGGGATGGCAAACTGCTCGTGAGAGATGTACGAGCTCGTGTAGGGTTGGTCATGGATATTAGCGACCGCCGCAGTCGCCGCCTCAAGATGCTCTACAAGGGCCGTCACCTCAAGGAACAGGATATCCCAATCCGTGATTACGGAGTTAAGAACAACAGCGAGCTGCTAGTAGTGGTGCCCGATGGCAAGTTAAGCGATGACGAGGACAGCGGCGAAGAAGAAGTTATTGTCACAGAAGACCCGGTCAGCCAGCAGAAGTCAAAGAGGAATAAGAAAAATAAGAATCGCAAGAAGAAGGATCGCGTCAGCCCCCGCGAGAGTACGACGAATCTTGACGTGCCAGGGCAACGGGAGGCACGAAGACCATCGCCAGATCCATCCATACACCCGTCTAGAGTGCCGTCTCCCTCGGTGCCGTCAGGCTCCAAAGAAAAGCTCGAGGCCATTAGATCCCATTTCGACACGCAACTACTGCCGCTCTGTCAACAATTCTTAGACAACCCTCCGAGAGACAAGAAGAAGCTAGATGATGAACATCGGAA
Source organism: Hypoxylon crocopeplum (assembly GCA_022578875.1). Lineage (NCBI taxonomy): Eukaryota > Fungi > Ascomycota > Sordariomycetes > Xylariales > Hypoxylaceae > Hypoxylon > Hypoxylon crocopeplum. The sequence goes on from MU399566.1 coordinate 730,735, forward strand.
GTTGAGCGAGACGGTGATGCAACACGTGTTACTGAAATTGGACGAGGTAGAAACCGGAGGGGACCCGGACATCAGGGCAAGGAGAAAGGAGTTGGTGACTTCTGTCCAAGCCTTGCTGAAGGAGATGGACGAGCATCTACCAGTCGGCACTAAATCCAAGGGAAGATGATTTATTGATAAAGTTGTCCCCGTAGCTGTCTGCTAGCGTTAAAATTATAGCTTTGAGATTCTACTTGATCCGTCTAATTAGTTTTAGCTAGACAGTATACCTAATTGCGATCGCTTCTATGTTTGATGTGTATACTTTGCTATGCGATGAATGTGTTTATGCAGTCTGGTGTTTACATGGGAGTTAAAAAGGTACCTAGGTACATATAGCTATAATTCTTCTCACTGCAACGCCAGCTACCTAGGTAGTTGCACTGACTAAAAGAGCTAGAAAGACATACATATAGGGAGAAAGAGCATCATCGAAAGCGAGACGAAGCTGCCTTCAATGTTGTCGTGGTACCGAAGTACGTACCGAAGGTGAAGCGCCAGACCACGTGTAATTCGGTGAGCAGAGACGGAAGTCGCTGACAGCCCTCATCAGCTGGCAACTGGTGCCAGGAATTTTGGAAGGAACGAAATATTGTTAGGTCATGCAAGCCCTAGTCGCTCTAGACGATGAACCCTCTCGCTTCCAACCTAGCCCCACCATTCCATTTCGGGACTAGCTATTTGGTCCCACCGTGCACACTCTCTCTCCCATTGTGTCCGATAATTTTCAACGAACCGTCATGAACATTCACCTTTGCGACCATCAACAACTTCCGCGACTTTACTAACCCACCACAGCGAGGAATAATTCGATACGCCTCAGACGCATTTCCCATTGCGCTCTCGGGCTATTTCAATTCCTCCTTTCTCTTCTTTCTTTCCATTCTTCTGTCAACTTCCCACTGCGGTGACGATCCGGAAAGATGTCGTCCTTCGAGCCTGTTGTGAGTAGCGACACACCCTTCCCTAACCCAAGCCATTCTCGGCACTGCAGTCTTTTCCCACTGATGCGAAGGAATGATTTTCAACCTATCTGGCTAGATGGGGTAGAATTACAATGCCAATCGATCTACCGAATCAAGTCAATGTGAACTGAAGCTGATATGATATTTCCTCGCAGGTCGTCATTGATGGCAAGGGTCACCTCCTTGGTCGACTCGCCAGCATTGTCGCGAAGCAGCTCCTCAACGGTCAGAAGATCGTTGTCGTCCGCTGCGAAGCCCTCGTCATCTCCGGCGAGTTCTTCCGTGCCAAGCGTACGTACATCCCGCCCATCTGAGTCATTTCGGTCTTGTGGAAATAGTTCGAACCAGTTGGACTTTGGTTAAGAGCTTGGGACATGATGATTGCATTGGCATCAGCAGAGGCAGAGGCAAAAGCGGAAAGAGCAAGAGCTAATTTGGAATTACAGTCAAGTACCACGCCTATCTTCGCAAGATGACGCGATACAACCCTACCCGAGGTGGTACGTTCGATCTCTTCCCGCCCGCGATCTCGAACACATCGCGCTCTACACGAAAAGACAAATAATCTAACATATACTAGGCCCCTTCCACTTCCGTGCCCCGTCCAGAATCTTCTACAAGGCTGTCCGTGGCATGATCCCCCACAAGACCGCTCGAGGTGCTGCCGCGTTGGAGCGACTTAAGGTCTTCGAGGGCGTCCCTCCCCCGTACGACAAGCAGAAGAAGATGGTGGTTCCCCAGGCCCTCCGTGCCCTTCGACTACAGCCCGGTCGCAAGTTCTGCGTCGTTGGCCGTCTGAGTCACGAGGTTGGCTGGAAGTACCAGGATGTTGTTGAGCGGTACGTCTCCTGCAGACTTGTTTTAGCCCGTCACCCTTCTTGTGTGATCACACGCGACAAGGGACCGCTACTTGCTATAATGAATATTATACTGACATGTTGATGACAGACTGGAGGAGCGACGAAAGGCGAAGGGTGCTGCTTACTACGAGCGCAAGAAGCTCACCGAACGACAAAAGTCGGAGGCCAAGAAGAACGCCAAGGTCGATAGCAAGACGACCAAGGCTCTCGCGTCATACGGCTACTAATTGTTTCTTCTTCGTCCTTCTGCATCCTTCCGACCTCCTAAAAACAAATACCAACACAATTCCGTCTCATACTTGCAACTAGATCCGGCGTGAGGGTTAGGGAAACTCGATCATATTTGCCTTTGTCGTACCGCGCGATTCGAGGGAAGGCAGGGTTTGTCATAGGGTTGGGGATAAGTCACCGGCTCCGGTCCTGTGTTCTACGAATTCGTCGTCTAGACACCCAATGAGAAAAACGAACTCATAAGAAGAATCTGCGTGATCTTGGTCCGTGATATGCTACATGTGATGTGACAGAAGATGACTAGGCTGGTTATCCTGCTAATGATTCCCAGTACCCTGGCTCTATTGGAGAACCAAGTCATTTTCTCCTAGTCTAGATACCTAGTCTACCTAAGGCTACCGGACGCAGGTTTGGGTGGGTGCTGAGCCATACTCCAAATACTCCACGTTGTGTATACTTGATGGGATGGCTTCAGTATCGGACAAAAACAGCCGACCGTTTCTTCACTTGATGATGATCATAAGTCCCCTTTGGCCCATTAAGGGAGAAAATTTGAGGTTCCATGGCGTTTAAAGTTGTAAGTGAGTGACTTTGGCTAAGAGAGGCAGCTGTTGTGTTCCTATTTGCAAATTGACCCCCCTCTATTCACCTGCCTGGCCCCAATCATGTCCTGCCATAAGAAGAGGTGATGGCACGATGCAGACTATGTTAGGGAGTTTACTGCTCTGTTGCTCTGTGAGGGACTGGCAATTTGCCCGGGGAAAACTCCGGGTATACATGCAAAGGAGGCTCTTTGCCTCCTGTCTCAAGAGTTATCCCCCCTTAACGGGCTAGATCCCCTGACAGCTCAGTCCTCTGACGGATGCAAGCACTTCACTGTCGCTTGCGTTTGCAACTCCGTTTCACGCCCTTTCTCGTTATAGGAAACCAAATTATTCCTCGTGGGTTTTGTCCTAAGCGTGACCATTGCTGTGGCCATAGGTACCGTTAACCTTTGCTCCCGGTAGCCGATCGGGATTAAAGGCTTCGGACTCAGGTATGGCGTTATATAAAGCTCTCCATTCTTCTTGAACGGGCAGCTAACATGTATCTGCAGGCCCTTCTCCTTGTCAAGCCCGACGGTGCGGCGCCAGACTCTGCAGTGCCAGACTCTGCGGCGTAATCAGATGGCGGTTGTCGTATGTCACCCAGCCGTGGGCCTTCGTACAGCGAATCGTAGCTTTCGCTAGGTCTAGGTCAACGCAGCCGTTCCGCACCGGCTTGCAGGACTTAGCGTCTAGTAACATACTAACGGGCGCGATGTCGAAGTAGTAGAGGTACCCGGAGAGCAGGATCGGCAGCTTGACGGAGTCTTGATCGACAAGTAGCATCAGCATCTCACGCGACGCCATCTGATTCAGGGGCTCCGTAGCCGTGCGCGTGAACTGATTAATCGCCTCCATCGCGAAGCGGACGTCCGGTTCCCCTGTCACCGTGTTCCATTTCCAGCAGACATTCGTTTCAGGTTGCCTTCTGGCGCTGCCGCTGGGGTAATGTAAGGTGCCTCGCACTTTTTCATCGGTTGATTATATAAACAAACTCATTGCCACTATCTCTGCCCACTTACGACCCGGTGGTAGTGGAACATTAACACGCTGTACTGCTTCTCGACGGAATACCCAGCCGCTTCGAGCAGAGAAGCGAGATGCTCTCCGGTTAATCTCCAGTAGTGATCTCTATCGGGATAGCGAGCTAGAAGCTATTGATATAAAGACTCCTAGACATTAGTAAGCGGCCTTGCAAGCGCAAGCTCGGGTTGGGGTGAATAAACGCATCCATCGTAGTACGTCTAGACACCTAGTATTTACCTAGGAGGCCGGCGTTAATAGATACTAGGGGCTTCACGAATTAATCATCGACAGCTTCTTTTCTACATTGTTGATCAGAGCCGAGAGCAAGGTTGTCGTTGACTTCAAGGACACCAATGCCGACTTATTCTAGGCTCTTCGTGGTGCTGGTGCCAACTTCGGAATCATCACTTCGGCGACCTTCAAGCTTCATCCGCTAACCAACGGCGGGAATGTGGTGAATGAGGACTTCGTCATCCCGGCATCCTCGAACGGCTCGCAGTTTGGTATAGCTGAGTACTTCAAAGATGACATGCCCGCGAAGCTTTCGACCATAACCACCATAGAGTACAATGCCACTTCAGCCGAGGTGTATTTGACCCCCTGAGATAACATATGCGGGCTCACCTTAGGCATAGACACAACTTCTTATGAACTGGGTCTATATCGGCTCCGAGGAGGAAACAAACGAGTACATCGAGCGTCTCTTAGACTTGAACCCCATCAACCCGTCCATTAGCGTGCTTCCCATCAAGCCCATCAAGAGTGTAGCATAGGGTCTCGGCGAGGGGATTTCCGCTCCGATGTGCATCAACACATCCGGGGTCAACTATCGCGACCTAGATTCTGCGTATCAGACGATATTCCAAAGGATAGGCGGCTTCCACGCAAGATACCTGTCCGCCGTCGTAACAACGTCGATATAGAACTTTCCTCTCCTCAGGCCGTTAAAACTTGTCGCCGGTGACACGGCCTACCCCTAGCGCGACAGTCTGGGCTATTCGTAGGTCTATCTGAATCCCAGTTTCTGTCCTTGTACAGTGGATTCTCATCCATTGAATAGATGGATCTTATTCAGCTTCAACTCGACTGAGATGCAGCCAGGCAGAGCAGAGGCAGCGGAGACAATGCGACCCAACTTTATGAGGACTTTCGGCTACAATGATCTGGCCGTGTGTGAACTATGAGCACGGTGACGAGACTACGGAACAGCTACCACGCGTTTCCCACGAGCAATTCCAGAGACAAAGTAGTTGAGACCATCCCCCTTCGTATTCATAGGAGATAGAATATGTTTAATCAGCGAGACTCCTATTCTGCTGTTGCTTGCTAAGCAATCAGCGCTAAGGGGGGCACAGAGCCTATCAACTTTGGTATATCCTGGGTCGTATATCCTTGAATGAGCAAGATATTCTTATTGGATTCCGTCTCAATATCAAAGAAGGTGAAGCTTTGTTGGGTTAGAATCTCTCGATCATCATGAATTATCCCTTTCCCAAAGTAGTAGCATTCTACCGTCTATCACATCTGCACTCCACCTCCCTCCACTCCAACACAGTAGCAAGCCGCATGATTTTGGTAATAATGAGGAGCAACTTGTCTCTAAAGGATGCCTCAAATGCAAATGGCAAGCCTATAGGTATGTCGTCCGCCCTATCCGACTGGGCGGGGACGCAGAGCTAGCTGCGGATGCATCACCGAGTTACCGTGCGCATTACTGACCATGGCACGTTGTCGATTATTAATCAGATACGTGCCGCCTTTGTGCTGATTTCTGCACAGGGTGAACAATGAGTCATACTGTATGAGTCATACAGTGATACTCCGACCGTTCCCAGCCGTATACTAATAACAGTATCTTGCCTCAAGACTTGTGCTGGTGTTGCGATACCGAATTATGACCACCACTACCATGGCCACAATCACAGAACACAACGTCGCCTACGCAGGCGGCGACAAGAATATTCACTACCTGGCGGCAGGTCCCGTCGAGGGCCCCCTAATCATCTTCCTTCACGGCTGGGTCGGAACGGGCATCACCTGGAAGGCGCAGATGGACGTGTTCGCAGGCCTAGGCTTCCGCGTCGTCGCCCCCGACATGCCCGGGTACGGCAAGTCGACGGCGCGCCGCGTGGCCGACGACTACTGCCTGGAGGCGCTCGTGGAGGGCATGATGGCGCTGCTAGCGGACACGGGCCGCGACGCCGCCGTCTGGGTGGGCCACGACTGGGGCGCGGCCGTGACGTCGTCCGTCGCGACGCAGCACCCCGAGGCCGTCACCGCCCTCGCCAACCTCGTCGTGCCCTTCCACACCATCGAGCGCGGCTGGAACGCGTTCCTGCCGCTCGTGGACCGCTCCGTGTACCCGGCCGACGAGTTCGAGTTCGGCCAGTGGGACTACATGAAGCTGTACGAGGACGACTTCGAGGGCACCATCGCCTGGTTCGACCGCGACGTCGCCGGCTTCTGCAAGGCCGGCATGCAGAAGCGGACGGCCGGGCCGCCGGAAACCCGCTTCTCGGCCTTCACGGCCACGGTGCGCAAGCACGGCTGGATGGGCGGCGCGCCGAAGCCCCCGGGGGTCGAGGCGACGGGCCCCCCGATTCTGCCGCCCGACGTGTTCGACTCGTTCGTGCACGACATGGAGAAGACGGGGTTCTGGCCCGGCTCCGCGTACTACCTGCACCACGCGCGCAACGCCGAGTACAACGGCAAGGCGGCGAGCGGCGGCAGGCTGGCGCAGCCCGTGCTGTTCGTCCACGGCGCGTGGGACCTGGTCCTTGAGACTAAGCAGTCGCGGCTTGCCGAGCCCATGAGGCAGCACTGCAGTAATTTGACAGAGGTCACTATCGAGGCCGGCCATTTCCCGCACTACGAGAAGCCGGAGGAGGTGAACGCCGCTCTGTGCCGGTTCATCTTGGAGGAGCTGCCGGGCCAGTGGCCGGGGTTCGAGGATAGCGGGTATACTAAGATGAAGTCTACTGCGTAATCTGCTTTCTTGTGTTTATGGTACATATAATACGTATGTAGTTCTTAACGAGTCCTATGAGATGATAATGAATATGCCGAGAAGATGTAGCCTCTTGTCTAGGGCTTGGTGTATTGACTATCATGAAGTAGCCTACTACTAGAGACTGCATACCTCCTAAGGCTACTAACGAAGTGAGGGACCTTTCTGTGAATGATGTATTCGTTGAATCGTTTGCAGTGTTGTCGATTTATGGATAGGTTTGGTCTACCTTCATGTAGTTCCCGTTCGTTAGTTTCATTGGTCGGTAGCTAGTTCACTTTTCAAGGGCAGAAGTGAGTTGATTATCAGAGGCTAGATAGGACGTATCGGCTTGACAGCATCGTTCATAATGCACTATCTAGTGGTGCAGCTCGTTAAGCAAAGATATCTTTTTCTATTGTACCTATCTTAAGATTATAGAAAATAATTAGACAAACGCTCGAAATTCAACTCTATCGTGTACCATCCTACGACTTCTCCAACCCACCCAATAGCGAAGAAAACGGGGACTTGCGTCTTCTAATACGGAATAGTTCCCCTGGAGCTCTCTCTTCTGCGGCTACTTCATCCCAGAGGTCTCTAGACCGGCAGACCAGTCAGCATATGCGCCACCGCTAGCTCGTCTTAGGGATGGTGGATATCTATCTTAGCACTAGTAGAAGGCAGAGCAATATCGATGATCTGCAGGAGCGCGTCAGCATTGATGGGCTGGATGCCCTTGCGCAGCAGGAGAGCCTCGATCTCTGGTTTGTTGTGTAGGTATCTAACCTCGGAGATCATGCCGAGCCCACTGGCACGCCGGGGATCTCTTGGCTCCGTAGGTGGCGCGTAAGGAAACCGATTTGTGAGCACTGGTCGCGGGAGTAGGGTTAGGGTTAGGGTTAGGGCACGTACTCGATCTGGTAAGTATCATCAGGCGTGTTGACTCTCCCTGTGAGAAGGTAGTAGTCCTTGGCATTGACGCTATCCTACGCGACCTTAATACAAGTATCTAGGTATATCTGAAGGTGAAATGCTCAAATGATGGACTCTCTTGCTGCCCGAAGAAGACTGTCGAATCGATTCTGTCTCTCGGTGGTGAGTCGTACAACCCCAGCTTCGGCTACCTAGAACTTAGCATCGTAGGCTCGACGTCCTGCTCATTGCATAAAGGTATATTAACCCCGTCATCAGGCCTAGAACGACCGACTTGAACAACGACCTGGCGCCGGAGGAAATCTATGTCTAGTTTCGGACTACGCTAGTTTAACAGTGAGATTAGACGTTGAGTAGCATCCGTCTTTGCATCGTTAATATCAAATGTTTCGGTTTTGATTGGGGATCGCTCACTCCTCATCGGATATCGTGCTGGGCAGAGTTATCAGCTCGCAGAAGTTGAAGGTGATGGTCCCCTGAAAGGAATACGCCCAGCGACGAGTTGGGATAGCGTAGTTTGCATAACCTAGTAACCCTGGGTTCATTGGGGTTTGCTTGGCTATATCGTAGTTTGAACTCGTCCTAGGCATCCCACGCAGCTCGCAGCTTGGCGATCTTGTCGTCCGACAGTATCATCATCTTCGCTTAAAGTTGAGAGAGAGTCTGTCTCGGAGGGAACTACTCGGCCTAGCTCACTTAGGTTACGTTCTATGTCAGCTTACTGCTTTGTTGGTGGAAAGCCGAATTTCGCACATAGACCAACACGGAGCACGGTTCGTGCATGGTTGAATTATGGGTTAAATCGGGCACCTATGCGGCGCAGATAAACATAAGTGGTCATGGAATGTCGATCATTTCCAGAATTTTAGGATGCTCGCGGAGCCGCTCGCTATGACGGGGTTCCGTGAGATGTTAGTATACTCTAGGAACCTAGGTACTCAAGGGGCTGACAATTATAATCTATCAAGTATTATAGAAGAGCTTTTTAAAGAACGTATAGATTCAGTCTTATCAAGGCCTAATTGGTTGATATTTCACGGGGTAGTACTGGTAGTACTGATACATCCTCTTATAGCCTCACGACTAGGATTATGATGCTTATTTTGATCTTGTGGGGGACGAATCAAGTGTGGTAGAAATCCTCTAGCTTCGAATCCAGGCTCCCGGTTCCACTTAGATTCCCAGGTTGAAAACAAGTGCCGTAGGCCTACATAATACATCCCCTGCACGTGGGCCCTGCACGCGTGTCCAACCCCTGAATGTAGTCGGAGCTGTCAGATTTGACTACCTCTGAGCTAACAGGATATCGATTAGTAAGTGGGCTATTACATCACTTATATCTGACAGGAGCCGATATGCTCAGTTGGAAACGAGAAGCTTGGTTTCCCATACGATTAGGAATGGCATATGATCGCGCCCTGCTGCGTATTCTTCACAGCCACCTTCTCCTAGTCTGCACGTCCTAGTCATCAGAATCGTATATGAACATCGCACTCGTCCACTGGATATTGATAGGCCTGATCAAGATTCGCTACTCAGTCACAATGGAAACGAGTACCTTCTTACTTGTCACCGCTCTCTTCTTACTGGCTGTGAGAGTCTGCTCGCTCGCGTGGCTAGGCTCTCGAGGCAAGCATCTGCCGCCTGGTAAGTCACCCAACAATCTCCTGAAGCTGGAGCTGTAGTTTGACTGTGCTCAGGCCCGCCTACACTGCCCTTTATTGGTAATCTCCATTTGGTACCCAGCACTGGCCTACATTTAAGGTATTCGGCTTTCTATCCCTACTGAATGAATCTCATCTAACAATTTCAAGATACACTAAATGGGCCCGGTCCTACGGGTCCATCTTCTCCCTGAAAATTGGACAGTGGTCCATGATAGTCTTGAACTCTGCAGTTGACGCCGGTCGCTTGATGGATAAGCGTTCTCTGCATTATAGCAACAGGCCGCCTTCTTATGTGATCGGACACCTCGTCTTCGACGGGAATCATCCTATGTTCATGAATGCCGACGAGCGATGGAAACTCAGACGAAAGCTTTATCATCAGATACTCCAGGAGTCGAAGTGTAATAAGGAACATGTCACGCTGCTCGAGGCCGAATCGTCTCAGCTGCTGCGAGATATTGCCCTTGACCCTAGCGACTTAATGTTGCACCCAGGCCGGTTCAGCAATAGCATTATGATGAGTCTAGGTATGCCGCTCTCTTGAAGACGCGAGGAAGCTCTCATTGGCTGACCATAGCTTCTAGTATTTGGTGTTCGTACACCTAGGCATGATGCGTCACATTACCTTAAGCTACGGCAGTTATTGACGGACTTGAGTGCATTGGGTGAGATTGGAGCGACACCGCCGGTTGACTTTCTACCGGTGCTCAAATATCTCCCTGAGCGGTTATGGGGCAACTGGAAGACTCGTGCTCGCCTTCTGCGCGAGAGCGTCTTCGACCTTTACAGTCCGCTGGTAAATCGTGTCATTGAACGACGCAAGATGGGAAGGCAGCTTGGTAGCTTTCTTGACGCTGTGCTGGATCAACAGGACGACTTGGGGCTCAGCAGGGATGAGATCGACGTCATGTGCGGCAACCTTCTTGAAGGCGGCACTGACACCATGGCAACACTTATTCTCACCCTGTGTCAAGCAATGGCGATGCATCCTCATATTCAAGAAGAGGTTCATGCCCACATTGACTCGGTGGTAGGCGAGGATAGGATGCCGTCTTGGAAGGAGTATGAGCGTCTTCCTTACATTACCATGGTTGTAAAGGAGCTCCATAGATGGAGGCCACCAGCACCCGCTGGATTCCCCCACGTAGTAGACAGAGGTACGTTCTTCATCTCCCAAATTAGTCGCATGACAACTAGAAACTAAGGCCCGTGTTTTCAGATGACGAAGTCGATGGCTTTCGAATCCCAAAGGGCTCAGCAGTTATCATCAACATCTGGGGAATACACCACGACGCCAACCGCTACACAGATCCCGGGAGTTTCAATCCCCGTCGTTTCGAAGATCAAACACAGCTCGCCTCCGTCTACGCAAACTCAAGTGACTATCAGAAGAGAGATCATTTTGGCTACGGCATTGGCCGACGCATCTGCCCGGGAATCCACTTAGCCGAGCGAGCGCTCTTCCTGGCCGTGGCTAGAATCATGTGGGCATTCACAATCCGGCCGAAGAAGGATGCGATGGGAAAGCCGATAGCCATCGACGTAGCACCAGAAACGGGGTACCGCGACGGGTTCTTGAATCAGTGTTTCCCTTTCGAAGTTGACATCACAGTCAGGTCGGAAAGACGTCTGGAGACGATACTCGCTGGAGTCGCAGAGGCGGAGGCCAATGTTTTCAGCACTTTTTCGTAGTCTGAGGTGGCATTTGTATGCATTTAGGCACTAGGCACGGATGATGTTGAAGAATTGAGCCCAGAAGCCTCTCTTTTTATGGTTTGATGTGATTTAGTTGTGTGGATCTTGAGATGGCCTTGATCAATGATCACATTCGCATTACCCCTGAAAATTATCTGCATTTGGTAGACGCCTAGCTAGAGCCATTGGGTAGAAGCAGGTCCACGGAATAAGGCCACGAGAGGTCATGTCAATATATGTAAACTATTGATCTAGAGGTTTGGTCATAGAATTAATGCGATTAGGAAAGTTCTTCATGAGGCGATGTTATCCACGACGGTGGCCAAAAATATAAGACGAGCCTCCACATGATGAGAATCATGGAGATGATGATGATAATCCCGAGATAATGTTTTCGCGCCAACGATAGAGGCAGGCCCAAGATGCACCTGGTCCAACAAGTACTTGCCCGACTACTACAGCTAGAACCGCCCTCAAGGCGTTCGAAGTTGTGATGTACCCCTGGCACCGAAGCTCCCATACCAAATAGAGGCTGTGACTGACGACGCCCACCACAGTCAAGAACAACTCATGTTTCAGGATGGCGAAGGTCTTCTCAGACGGTGTAGTCAAGCCTGACGCTGTATTGAACGGCCTGAGCACGCTCCAGAGTACATCCGTGAGTGGCAGGTTTGTGTGAATGACAAGATGCGCCATGGCCTGAACCGTGAATGCCATGTCATATGCGATGTAGAGGATCGGTACATCGTCGCTGCTGTACCACTCGACATGCTTTTCTACATCCTCGTCGCTCGTTCTTCGCTGCCACCACCCTAATACAGAGCTGAGGACATAAGTCAAAGCAGAGAACAATAACGGGGAGGCTTGGTTCCAACCCTGCCATCCGCTAACGCTCGGTATTGGAGCAATCAATAACATCGTAGGGATTATGAACCCAAATACAAGAACTAGGACCAGCGATCTGGCGACCTCGACGCGGACAGATCGGTCTACAGTGGTCTGGGCTGAATGAAACGCGTAGATAAGGGCATATAATAGAGAAGATCTGCCGATACCCAAGGCCTGCATACTGGCCACAAAAAGGAATGGGAGCGAAATGATTGTTCCGTGTCTGCCGATCCTGTAGCCCTCAGCAGTGTATATGAGCAAAGGCGACATCATGTAGGCGAGGAGGTATATGAGCAGCCCTCTTTGTGCTGAGTCCAACTCCAACGCCAGTAATGAATAGAAAGAAGTTGAGGTTGACATCATTGAAATACCGTTAGCACCAAACCAATTGCTGTCCAAGGACGGGAGCTTACGCCCACTTTCCAGTTCGTTATGCCTTGTCGTTATCGTAATATTAGCAATGTATATCAGAAGAATCACCACGAAGCAAAAGAGCGCCCGCGTGATGAGGTTCGATAGGACACTCAGGGGCTTCGCTGGAAGCTCGTGGTCGTAAGGAATAGCCCGCGAGCGTGAGGGTAGATCGAGATGTCTCAACCGCGAAGCACCGACGATTCGATCCGACTGATTGCGGGGGAAATTGTGTTTTCCGGCAAGGGGCATTAGTACCCACAAAGCAAATGTGGCGAGGATGGGGTGTTCAAGCGCGATGAGAGACTGAAGTTTGTGAGAGGCGGAGATGATGAAACGAGCTCGATCGAATCGGGCGTCCTGGACACGCCCAAAAGTCGTCCTGATCTCGTCTACGGTGAGGCCATCCAAGCTACCCCCGCGTTCTATTTTCTCATCGAGGAGAGTGCCCACGAACTCGGCAGCTGTCTAAATGGCGGAATTGGCCCCCATACCGCTGATAGGGTTCGACTGTAAGCTGCCGCTTTAGCCAAAGTTCGATCAACAACTTTTTCGTCTTGCTCTTCAGCATTGAGCTCCCTTCATAGAACGGGGGCTTACTTTATGGACAGAGTCCCCTATTAGAAACATACGGTCGAAAGACCACTTCTTGAAGAGGACCTCGTGGAGTGGAGTGAGGGCGGAAGTTACTCGATTAGCGTATACTTGACCAAAGGTCAAGTTTTCCCTAATCTTGAGACTACTGTGTTTCTTGACGAATTGCGCCTCGTCCTTTTTTTTTGAATATTTGGGAATATCTTTGCCGTATTTGACTTCTGAGTACTTGACGAAGAGGAACCAGTGGCACTGACCGTTGGGGCCAGACACAACCACAAACGACTTTCCGCGGCCTGTCACGAAGCATTGCTCGCCGCCCGGCCAACCTTCACGTTCTGAGCAATTCCAAAGCTGCATTGATAAAAGCACGGAACATTGTCTTCTTCCAATGGGTCGAAATAGTTCGGGTTGGTGACCTCTGCGATGCGACGTATTTCCTTCCGGACGTCGCTGTGGATGCCGTCGGCACCTATCACGATGTCGCCTAGATAAGAATCGCCCTCTTTTGTTGTGACCTGGACACCGCCCTCAACTGGCTTGATGCAATCCACTTGGTTTCTAATGCGGATCCGATCCTTATACTTTAGCTGCTCGTACAGCACTTTGAGAAACGACCGTCGGTCGAAGAAAAGCGTCGGATAGCCATGTCTACGACGAAAGCATCAGCGTCGATCATTTAGGACCCCAGCGATGGGATTCAGAAGCATACCGTTTCTCTTGATGGTAGTGCATGTATTTCAAGGTCATGAGCGACTTGCCGTTGCCGTCGCGAATGTGCGAATCCCCTATTTCCGGATCCATAGCGGCCGCTTTGATGGCCTCGTAGCAGCCGAGTTGATCCATGATAAAACTACCGTTCGCCACGAGACCAATGGCTGCCCCTATACGAGGATGTATCTCGTCGCGCGATTCGAGCAGGACATAGTCTAGGTCAATTTCTCGAACATGTTCGCCAGAGTCGGCCCCGTGATACCTCCTCCAACTACGATGATCTTGAAGGGTCGCTTTGCCGTCATGTTGCTGAACTTCAAACTGACGGTGGAATTAGATGTTCATCGTTAGATTCTGGTCGCACTCACACGGCACTTATAATTCTCTCCGCTCACTTCACGTTGAACCATCCGTCATGATACAAATATGTTACGTGCAGACAGGTAGGTACCTAGGTCCTTAGGGGGTATCTTAGCGTTTCCTAATCAAGTCGACCTTCCTTGCATCCAGCCAACAGAACTCCACCCGGAGCGAACCCTGGTACGAGCAAGAGAGGTAAGTGCTTATATCTAATACATCCACATCCAGCATGGTAGAACAAGAACTTTTCTGACTATCGTACACACATTTGTACTAATAATCCGGGGCCACCTGAGGTGTCATAGTCTTACATGACGCGGCAGTTGAATCCAATGATTTAGCTGTTCACGTCTAATAATTTTAAGGACGTTGAATACAAAACCCATAGTAGAACAGACTCATTATAATTCGGCTATCCCCCTTTTCTGGTTGTGTGGGATCACGAATATGGCAACCTCGCTAGATCTGGCTACTCTTTTATCAAATCACCATTGCCACTCTTTCACTCGTTATAGTCCTTAGTATTAGGGGCATATTGATTTCAAATTTCTTCAAAGGTGAAGAAAATATTCCGCCTCTGTCGATCCTAGCAATATCTAGTATATAGCTTAGCTACATCTTCTCCCGGCAACAAGTGTTCCCAACGCCGCCCATACCATCCTAGCCCGTGTAAAAGGCAAGATAGGGTATATTCCTCACGATGCAATGCTCCCGCGACCTCATGTGTTGGTGGCAGCGCCGGCGGCGTAGCGCCCGCCAGCTGGTGTGAAGCTGGCCAGGATCGTGTCGATCTGTGTCATATCATCATCTGTGAGATCGACTTGCTTAGAGTTCTCTTCCACGCGCGCCACCGTCGTCGAGCCGGGGATCGGAATGATTGTAGGCATCCCGGGACGCTTCGACAATGCCATCGTCCAGTTAATAGCAAGTTGGGCAGGCGTGCAGCCCTTCTTCGCGGCTAGCTCTTCCACCTTGTATACCAGTTGCATATTCTTGTCAAAGTTCTCCGGGTTGAACCGGGGTAACTGGTACTTCTTGACCAGAGAGTCGGCGTCCTCGGCCTTCTTGAGCTTTCCCGTAAGCATACCCCTGCCGACTGGTGAGTAGGCGACGAGCGGGATTCCGTACTGCGCGCAGGCAGCAGCGACGCCATTGTCTAAGACGTCGGTCGTGAAACTATGATCTGGTAAATGTCTCTGCGCTAAACAAAGTGGTGCTATTGAGTTTCTAGGAATGATAACTTACAGCGAGAGCTCGACCTCTACGGCGACAACCTTAGTATATTTCACGGCCTCGTGGATCGTTTCGGCTCTCACTTCGGAGAGCGAGATGCCTCCGACCTTGCCGGTCTGAATATACTCCTTCTCTATAACACCGAAAGTAACTTCAAGGGGCACGTTTTGATCTCGACGGGCGAACTCAAAAATATCGAGCTTCTTGCGGCCTTTAAGCTGGGTAAGACAGCCGTCGATACTCCGGCGTGTGTTCTCGGGCGAGCCGTCGATATGGTGTGTTTCCGGGTTGACGCCACCTTTAATACTAAGAACGACCTTTTCGGCATCCTCTGGGTATTTCTCAAAGTACCTTTCTAGGAGTACTAGACTATTGTAGGTCGGTTCCCCGTAGAATTGGCCGCCGTTCCAAAAGTTGCCTAAGATGAGAAGGATTAGTTTCTTGACTTTACTAAATCGACATTCAGATCGCTCCGTATACCATTCGAAAGAGGTAGAGAGATGGGGAGGAGAAGTGAGAGACAGTAAATAGCTCACATACTTCCGTTCTTGAGTGCAGTACGCATAGCTTCAAAAGCCTGCTCCTGAGGACAAGGCGTATCCCGCCAGGTTAGTCCCATCAGGCCGAAGCCAATAGGACCAACTTCTTTACTTTCGAGTTGAGGCATCGTTGTCTTACGCTGGGTGTAGATCGGAGCGAGGATGGTGTATGGGAAGAGGAGCGGGTAATAGTTGAGAGAACGATGGCGGAATCTTTTTAAGGAAGATGGTTCTCTTCATTCAAACGTGGCGTCACTAGTGGAACGTGATCGCCAATATTATGTGGTCAAGTCTCACTCGATGCCAAGGACAGACTTCCAGTCATGCAGTCATGTTGTGTTCATAACCCCTTTTTCTTTTCTTGGAATACAATGTCGTTATCATATGTCGTTGACTCGTTGGTGGACTTTTCACTTATCTCCGGCCTTTTATTTCCGGTTACATTATTTCAGCTTAATGGTGTCAGAGGCGTTTTGATCCAACACAGTATCTACAATCACCTTCCAGTCTTATGCGGACACCTGCTGGTTTCCCACCAAAACTTACCAACTTCGCAACACTATCACAAATTAACGAAAAATCCTAAAATTTGAAGATAAAATAAAATATGTAATGAATTACTAAATTCCCTTAATTTATTTTGCTTTATAATATTTACCTTATAATCATATTTTATCTATAAGAGAAGTCGAAGAAGAATATGCCTCACTATAAACTTACTTTGAGAGGTGTCCGCATAAGACTGAAAGGTCAGTGTAAATCAAGTCAAGCCAAATAACGGCATTGGCCTGATTTATTCAATTCATTGAAATATTTATAAATCTAGACTTACTTGAGGATTTCGACGGTTCGAATTAGTTATGCACGAGCGATCGGTCTTCGGATTAGCTTTCATCTGGGTGAGCTTACATGTAGGTAGGTGGGTGCATGTTACTATGTTACATGTATAACTCGCCTCTTTAACGAATACCTGCAGTGAACTCTCATAAAAGGTACTTAGACCATTATTATTACCTTCAAATCAAGAAAACTAGCATGTATTCTCCTACATGACAGATATCTCATAAACAGTTTCCATTTGACGACATAGCTAACCAAATACGTCATGTTAATAGCCGTGACGAGTATCGTAATTACTGATATCTTAATGTAACCTCCGGCAATTTTATCTGGTCACGAGGCGCCGTAGTAAAGGTACACTTTCCGACCCCATTCGTAATTTCTACCACGCCCCATTGGACTGGCAGAAGATAAGCATCATCACGGTCCTCTGGAAGGACGTGACAAGCGGCGCTAATTGCCATGCTGTTGGTGGAAACCATGCTCATAGGGCACTTGTAGGTGCGAAGTCCCATCACCACAATTACTATAATAATAAGGGCTCCGGCAATCAGTGCTATTAGTTTGTTAGATATAGCCACGAAATATATCGTAACGTATCCGAGAAGATATAGTGGTACTTCAACTGGAACTTACTCGTGATGATTGCTATCGGGCTGTAACCGCAAGTCGAAAACGAGTTAGCAAGGTCAGCTTGGCCCCCGCGACAATACTCAGGAGAACCATCTGCACAAATAGCTGTTATCCTAGCTAGGAACAAGCTTTGCACGACCAGCCAATGTATCAAAGCGGAACTGAGATAAAAAGGTATCCCATAGCAGAGCGGAAGAGAGATGAAGAAACTCGACCGCTGGATACCTCTGGGCTCCGAGACGCGAAGCGTTTTTCGTTGTTTCCGGTACATGCGGCTAAATTCTAATTGGACTAGGAACGTGCTCAGCATGGCGTTGTAAAAGATGTAGAGGATGGATACAATAAGCTGCGGTAGGTTAGCTAAGAGCACGTTTAAGATCAAGCCCGCGGGATCCTCGCGTGGCAGTCCGATAACGAGGTAAGTGTATTGGGTAACGGCGCCAAAGCCCAGTTGCCAGAATGCCGAGATAGTTGTAGACATCCTTCGATGGTTTAAAGTTGTGTATACTGTCCCCAACAAGATGCTGGCTACTATTATTGTAAGGACACATCTACAGACGTGTCAGCACCCTTGATCTAAAATGCAAGCAGGTAGAGATGGGCTATAGATAGGGTGCGATATTACTATACTCACAAAGATAGTAACACAGACCAGCGTCCGAAACTAGCAGCCGTGAACTAGAATTTCCGCTTCTCATTCCATTGCCGCGGCTCGCGATTTAAAGAAAGGGGAGGTTTCGTGAGATGAGATCTCAGTGACCGCCGGCGTATGAAGTCGTCTTTGGTAGCTAGACACATGTCAAGGGTTGTCGGGTCTGGTCTTCGCATGAAAGATGCAATCGCATCGCCGAGGGTGGAAATGATCGCTTTATCCTCATCGCTTCGCTCCTTGTCTTGCCATTTTCTCAGGCCCCAGATGCACAGCATCACCATTGTTTTAATAAAGTTCAACACGTAGACAGTTATCATAATCCCTGGCGAGTATTCGAAGCGACACTGGTTCGTGATTGTGCTAGGGGATTGTGCTCGACAGTGTGATACTTCATAATGTTTTGGCCCGAGGAACCACGTGGTTACCGGCAGTTCAGGAGATACAGCTACGAAATCCGATGACCCGTTCGTAATCGCCCACATATTCTTGGGCCAGCTATCGGACCGCGGTATAATAGACACGTATATCAGCAGGCTGTCGTCTTCCGGGCCGGTATCGTTCTTGACAAATATGACGGCGTTGCCCTGGGGGGTGAAGTAGTCGTTGTACAAGGCAAAACAAGTGGATATGTTCATTTCCTCCCATCTACTCGCCATAACCTCATTTTGCATGTACTGGATGATCTCCGTGTAGTTACGGTCGGTTGGGTTCACCCTGGAGTCGTTCCACCCATAATCATGCTGTCGGTTCGTCTCAGCCGTGGTGAGGTTCCAAGAACTACCATTGACAAAGGAGTCCTTGACCACGGCAATCGTGTAATCATTTGACGCATGAGACTGGAAAAAGGCTGAATTGTACCTACGATCCCCGAAGTGAATTTATGTTAGAAATTGGACATTAAGTAGAGGGAGGCTCCGATATCATGAAGGGTTATACCTAGGTACGTAAGGTGCACGGGAATAGAGCTTAGAGCCAAAAGTGCCCAAGCAACCCGTCTCCAATTGCTGACATAAAGGAGATTCCGCAAACTTGGTACGCCAATATCCAGCCACTGGCCCTCTCGGTGAGTTCGATTCTGTTCGTGTAATTCGGCCTGATGAGCATGGTCGATATCAGCTCTAGTGGGCGCGGCTTGAAGCTGCATGCAATAATTTGACGCCGACAACATGCCGGTTCCGAGGACGTTGATCAAAAGATGGATCCACCGATTGAGCGTTCCAATCGTGTTGCGGTCGCCCTCGTAGATGGTTCCAACCCCGTTCTGGCTGTCATAATGGAGTCCCGCATATACCGTGAAGGTAAGGTTCGCTGTAAAAATGACACCAATGAGTATGACATGTAGGAATAAAGCGCGACCCCTATTCGAGAAATATATGCGCCAGCTGCTACTCTCATCCTCCTGGATCTGCGTAATCCATTGGGACAGAACGCTCTTCTCTGCAAACCCACTGGCCCGGAAGTCTTGTACTCTTGCTCTCTGCTCGCTATTTCTGTTATGAGCATTTTCTGCTCGGCCAGTAACAGCACTGGGGCCTGTGGTCTCTGCGGATAGCAACTGTTCTCTCTCTGATGAATACACCCTTTCAGGAACAGTGGTCTCACCAGTCGTTGAATTTGACGTGAAGTGAAATGTGGTCAACTCGAGTGATGATTCTGTCATTTTATGTGGTTTGATTACTCTCAAACAACTTATATTGAAAAGTAAGGGCAAATCAGCGAGTTTACTTGACGACTCTAAGCAAGGATGGAGATGGCGATGAAATAGCTTTTCAGGAGGTGCTTAAATGGGTCACCGTTATTAATAGACATACTGGGTAATACAGAGGAAAAGCTGAGAAGCTATGTCTCATAATAGATGACAACATAAAACTTGGCGTCAGCCGCCATTTTACAGAGGCGTGGAGCTAGAATGAGGGCTTTGGAGAAAGGAATAGATGCCTTTATTTATTTATTTTTATTTTTAAAATGGATAATTCCCTCGACGCTTTCTACCCTCTAATCGTTATTAAAGTACCCCAGGTAATTTTAGAAGAGGAAAACTGAAGGTTTAAATTATGTTTAATAGTGTAGTTATAATTGGAGGGCATCTCTTAGGCGCCATAATAGCCCGATTTTTAGGAGCTATCCTTATATACCTAGGTAGGTCAGCTACATATCTACCTACCATATCATATACTACATCTCTAGCCGGCCACGCCTACGCACCGCTCCGTAATTGGCAACGTTACCCGCTACTAATTGCTTCGCGGGGCGCGTTTAGCGCCGCGTTTCACTCGACGTACTTCGTAAAACGGTCCTAAACGCTTGTCTAACTGTTTATATATAACTACCTCCTACCTAGTATGTAGTAATACGATGTGGCTAGGTGTGGCACGGTATGGCACGGTATGGCACGGTGTGATATACCTCCGTTACCTAAGTACCTAGGTAAGTAATTAGTTCACGTGCTACTTATAAATTTTATTAGTTATTTCCTCTCTTTTAATTAGCTAATTCCGTGCTGATTAATTTTCCTAATTTAGTAGTGTATTTATTTGAAACCTGATAATTCTTTGTTACGGATGCTTGATTTTTATCTCTTCGATACCTTAGGTGAAGTTTCCTCCCCTAAATGGAGGTAGATACATAATAAGATACAATTCGCGCGTAATAGAGGCTTTAGATCATCCTCGAATGCATAGATTCCTTCCCATGATATCTCCTAGAAGATGGCCTATATAGGTAAATAAGGGTTAACAATTGGCCGGAACACAGCTATTATGTGACAACATGACAATGGAAGGCACGGCCATTAGGCCAGGTATCCTCCTGTATATCTAGCTAGTGGAGCTATCTTAGGAACCTAGACAATACAACTACAACTAGATTCATGGAAATCCCATGACAACAGCCGTGGTGACTTTCTGCTAGCCTCATATCGTCCTAGCGCCCTAGCCTTATTCGCCCTTACGTCCTAGGCCGTGTACGAAGTACTACCTACCTAACGAAACCAAGGCTGTAACTTCTTCGCTATAGAACGTCTAGAAGCACTGGGCAAGTGTATGAAAATATACATTATTCTAAAAATAGTATAAGGTAGGTAACTTATAGTACGGCCCTGCATATAAATGAAAGTATGTTTTCCCTCATATTTTAGCCTAACCTTTGAAGCTATTATACATTTTACTGGCGCCATCGTTCTAGCCTTCCTAATCTTACTAACGCTGTTGCCGCTGGCGCTATAAATGGAGTGATTGATTTATAAGTAACTATACGCCTGCTTTGCGTAGTTATCGACAGCTCCTATAGCCGACGCCTTTTGCCTAAAGAGCTCTATACCTTAGGTAATGTTCTAAAGGTATAACGAGGTCGATAGCAAGGTAACATATAGGAGCAGATCTGTAGGGGACTTAAGGTAAGTCCCATTGAGAAAATCAGTAAAATCGATGCCATTATTAGCGAAAAACGCGGCGTCTCCTAAATAGGCTATAGTATAGGTAGGGGGTATAAGTAGTGATAGCTTCACGGGACAAGGCGAAAAGATTAAAGAAAAGGTTAGGTTATACCGTAAATCAAGTATCCACACCTATATACTATTCTTAGAATCATATACGTGGAAGCGTACCTAGGTAATGAGGAACTTTTCCGATAATATTCTAACGAACAATATATTTTACTTGGCTCACACTGAATAGGTACCTGGCATTTCCTTAAAATCAAGAACCCTAAACTTATTCAGAGCACGTATCTGCTTCCCCAGGAGATTAAATTAAAAGCAGGTTCGTTATAATTATAATAGTTGTCCTCTTTGTTTTCCCTGGGATTACGGCAGTTGTATTTAATGCCTCTAAGTATTATAGGTAGAGCCATCTATATGTTGTCACTTAACTTATCAGCTGGATATCAGGTGCTTAACAGTGAAGGCATATCCGAATCTACTAATGAGTCACTAAAGGCAGGGCTTGTGAACGAACTCCTTAGGACACCAGCCTCTAAGTGAGTTTCGAGGGCCTACACGTGATTGTTACGACTACATAGGAATATTCGGTTGACTTCACGTTATTATATGCCGTGATATGAGATATAGGCTGTGTAAACGCGTTGTCAACTTAGTGATGTGCTTATTACACTTGATCAAAAACGTAGCAAACAATGTTTATATCACCATTGCTGTTTGAATTAACCGAATGTCAATTTCTGAAGTTTCTAAGATATCTCCGCGGAATTTCTCTAGCATATCTACGCGTCCGTAGCATTGCTGCTACGCAACTGGTGAGTAGCCGGGAAGCACATTGTCAATCACCCTCGGGACTTTTATAAATCCTTGAACAAGGCAGAGCCCCAACGTTTCTTATCGTCGATTTCAGTAAACATGTCTCGATGCGTACTAAACGATTAGGTGTTCCACACCGAGTAGAAGTTGATTTTGTTAAAGCGTCCCTAGTACGATAAATGAGCTGGATCGCATTTGGCGAAGCGCGTGCGATTTCTTCTGGTGCGATTGTGAGAAGAGGGTTATATTGTCCCCTATCTAATGCAAAGTAGAAGAAAGTGCTGACTTATAATTGAAGTGCACGGTGCCGATGTCCATGACGAGAATCTCTAAAGACGTCTTTCAAGTGTTGCACGATATATGGGGATGACCACTACTAGTAGCTGAATGACAAGCCACCATTGGCACTAATCAAGCTGCCCGTACACCAGCCGGCCTCAGGACTACAGAGCGTGGCAACCATGCCGGCAATCTCATGATCGTATGCAGCGCGGCCGCCGTATTTCTCTCCTAGCTCCCGTACCTCGGGGCTATCGCTCGGGCGCACTGGCACCAGCGGCGTGAGCGGATTCCACAGAGCTAGTCCGCGCTTGACGTCGTCCGGCGCGGACAAGTACATGTCCGTCATGACGGGGCCGGGGTTGATGGTGTTGACGGTTGCCCGCTCGGCCAGCTCGCGGCACCATACGCGTGCCATGGCTTCAAGGGCGGCTTTGGTACCGGAGTAGAGCGACGTGTGAGGCGTGCCGACCTTGGGGTTGATACTGGACATCATGACGATCCGGCCCGAGCGATCGGTAGGCAGGTAAGGTAGACAGGCCGCGGTCAGCAGCGTAGGACCGAGCACATTGACGGCATAGATATGCTGGAACTCGGTCTCTACGACGCTCTCAAGTGGTCCTATGTATAAGATCGCTGCGTTGTGGACGAGGATGTCGATCTGCAGTCTTCCTGTATCGGGATTTGTGAAGTTTGTCTTAGCTGCTTCGATGATTTTGGCGCACTCCTCCGTCTTACTGACGTCGGCTCGAGCCCATATTGCTTTTACGCCGTGGACCGTCTGCAGCTCGTTGCAGAGATCCGAGGCCGCTTCATCGGACGCTGTTGTGACATGGTTTACGATAATGTTGCAGCCCTTGCTAGCGAGGTTGCGTACAATGGCCGCGCCAATACCTGCCCATGTTGGGTGTTACTAGATATGTTGTGTGTGTGTAGGTACATTTTGATGATGGGAGATGACTAACTTCTCGCGGATCCAGTCACAATGGCCAGCTTGCCCTCGTGAACCCGCGGTGTACTATATTGTGTTGGTTGAGCAGATGCCATTGGAAAGAAATCTGGTAAGGTATGATGCAATTCGTTCCGATAGGTTGCACACAGCAGAGAAATCTCAAGTTAACTGGACAGTGGGCTAGATGCCGCCTTTCAGGTTGCCATGTGTTCGAGTCGCACTACATTTAAGACATCGGTGCACAAGTATACCAAGACGAACCAGAAGGCGGGATATTATCCGCACGGCCCGACCCCTTGGCATGCGGATGCGGATGCGGTGTACACTGCTGTTGGTGGCGTAAACGCATCTCGATCACATACGACCGAAACGAGAAACCTGCCCCGAAACGGGTGGCGCACTAACGAATATGATAGGTCGTATACTGTATGTAGAGATAACATGGAGTGGTAAGGAGTACATGTAGTTGGGTAGCTACCTAGGTACCTATCGCATCACGCGGAACATAAGAGTTGCACATTGCTTTTTCTGCCCCTCATTCAGTGGTCTTGTCTCGGTACCGCGCGAGTATCAAGTTAATTCTGGTCCCGATTCCGAGTCTAAGATATGTATGTGTAGGATCCCTATCCTCTATCTCAAGCTTCTTTCCTCACTTCGCTAGAAAACCTCCGTCGATGGGCAAGCAGATCCCCGTCACGTACGATGAGGCGTCAGAAGACAGCCACAAAGATCCCTGAGCAACCTCGTGAGGCATGCCAAACCGGTTCAGAGTACTAACTTGAGGGGTGAACTCCTCTTCCGTTATCCCCATCGTTACTAGAGCGGCAGCGGACATCTCAGACTTGTGATAGTTAGCGTTTTCCTTGACGCCGAGTGTAGGAGTGGTGATCTCACGTAGATGGCTCCTGGGGCGATAGCGTTGATCCTAATTCCATGAGGGCCGCCTTCTGTTGCCGCATGCTTGGTTAAACCGATCAGGGCGTGCTTACAGGCCGTGTAAGCGGGCATATTCGGTTGGGGCCTGAAAGCGTTGATAGAGGCGATGTTGACAATTGTGCCTTTCCCACCTTGCTTGATCATCTGTTGCATTTCGTACTTGCAGCAGATCGCTGTACCTGTCAAATTGACGCCAACCAGCTTGCTCCAATAATCCTCATCGAATTCGATGAGTGGCGTCTTGTCCGGGGTCATAGCGGCATTGTTGACAGCAGCGTCAAGCCTTCCGAACTTAGTTACTGTCTCCTCTATGAGGTTTTGTACATCCGTCGGCTTCGAGATATCGGCCCTGATGAAGATGACTTCGCCGAGTGGGGAGAGTTCGGCCGCCACCTCCTGTCCTTCTTTTTCCTTGATGTCGCAGATAACAACTTTCGCACCAGCTTTGAGGAAAACTTCAGCCGTGACTTTTCCCATGCCCTGCGCCGCGCCGGTAACGATAGCGACTTTGTCCTTCAGGACAGGGTAGACTTCAGCCTCCGTAACAGTAGGCATGGTAAAGTGGCGATAACGGTAAGTACCTGCCAGGTGGCTTAGCAATTATCGGCTGACTCCTGTAGAACAATGCTTCTTTTGTATTCGCACCAGAGAGATTGCACGTTCCAGAATTGCCACTAGTAAGATCTGAATACCAACAGGATTCCGAAATACAGCCAATATTATGCATGAGTTTTGCTAGAGGCCCAACTACAGAAGATCAATGTAACCCTCCCATGCTCAGGACCTCATTCAAGGCCATTACCATAGGACAACCTAGTCAGATCCACCAACCAATAGATATCCACATACGGTTCGACGATCGAGTCAATTGGTCGGTTGTATGCAGCAGACAGGAGACGTTCTGAGATTCAGCATTAGTATATACCTGTTAACATAGCCAAAGAATGTCACAATGACAGCTTCGAAGATCCTGATTGCGTGAAGTCTTCTTCGTCTCATACACCTGTTACATTCCACCATCTTCGCCGTTTCTAATATATTGCGATGGAACCTGCTGAGAAACCGATAGGCCCTCCGATCCTCGCCACAGCTGCGAAGAATAGCACCGAGGCTAGCAGCCATAGCGATGATGTTCAAACTTACTTAGGAGGTACTAGCAGAAGAGTGATTCAAGTAAGTTGAGGAACTGGATACTCGCCTAACGAACCAATCTCACCTTGACAGGTATGCATTACTGCTGCCCTCGGCGGCTTCCTCTATGGTTTCGCCGCCAATGCAATGAGTGGAACGCTGGCGCAGACTAGCTTCATAGCACTATTCCTGACGACAAGTGATGCCACTGCCCGGATGGATGGACTGCTCGCCAGTTTCCTCGGTGGTGCTTTTGTCGGTTCTATCGTCCAAGCTCCTATCTCCAATAAATGGGGTCGTCGGAAAGCGAACCTCGTCGCCGCTCTAGTCTCTGTCGTAGCTGGCGTCTTGCAATCTGCATCCTACCATATCGCGATGCTCCTCGTCGCTCGTGTTCTGTGCGGTGTCGGCGCTGGAATGGTCATTGCTAACAGCCCGGTCTACATGAGCGAAGTGGCTCCGCCTCACACTCGGGGACTACTCGTGGGGCTTCAGGGCGTCGGAATCGTTACGGCTTATATCGCATGCTCCCTGTGCGGTCTGATTTTTAGTTTCGTCCAGAATCCTGTTCAGTGGCGACTGACCTTTATTGTGTTGACTGTTGCCTCGGTCGGGTTTGCCTGTTCACTTCTCTTCCTCCCCGAATCGCCAAGATGGTTGATGGAGAAAGGCAGAGAAGAGCAGGCGAGGGCCGAGCTTGAACGGTTGCATAGAACAAAGTCAGATCCGACCGGCACTCTCGCCCGTGCAGAGGCGACGCAGATCAAAGCTCAGGTTGAGGCCGAGAAGCACCTACCTAAGGGGTACCTCTACATATTTAGAACACCTCACCTTCGCAAACGAGCATTCTGTTCTATCCTCTTGTGGGTTATGGGACAAGGCACGGGAATCACAGCCATTGCTAATCTTATACCGGTTCTAATGGGCGGGCTCGGTTTTGGCAATACTCTTCAGCTTGGCCTAGGCTGTGCATGGACAGTCGCGGCAATCCTGGGGTGCATAGTGAATGTTACTTTTATAGATAGAATCGGCCGTGTGAGGCTTCTCGGTAAGATTTATCCCGTGTGCATCATCTTTCTTTTTTTTGCTAACGAAGCCAACTTAGTGATCGGTGGAATAACTAACGCAACAATCCTCGCTATGATGACTGCTCTGGTCAAGTATTATCTCAACACCACCTACCAGCCTGGGATCAATGCTCTTGTTGCACTTTACTTCATCTTTGGATTTGCATTTACGTCAACGATTGAATGCACGGCATACGTCTATGGCTCTGAAATATGGCCCACACACCTGCGAAGTGAGGGTTCTACTCTCGCCTACGCATCGTTCTTCGGTAACGCTCTTGCATACAGCGCTCCTATCAATCTAGCACTGAAGAATATCGGATGGGAATATTATCTGGTCTTTGTATCTGTGACAGTGGTATCTACTGCTATTCTCGCAGTCTATTTCCCCGAGGTAACTCACATCGACACGTGTTCATGATTCGCTGGTACTAACACACTGTGCAGACTAAGAACCTCACACTCGAAGAAATCAATGCAAAATTTGGTGATGAGGTAGCTGTTGACTTGAAAGACGCCATTGCAGCCGAGGTTCAAGCTGGAACTAGCAGTGCGAAAACAGCATGATAGGCGCTCGAGGGTGGCTCTGTAGACGATCCACGTTGAGGGGCGGTTTGATGTTGTAGGGGCATTTGTATTCAATTTCAGCGCTATCATTTCTGATATCATCTGGTTAGAGAATGATTGCCCAATCATTTACATAATACCCTCGAGTCCGAGAGTGATTTAAGTATGCTAGAATGTGTAATAACTCACATCTCGAATTGACGGGGTTGGTCTCGTCTCGAGTATACGGTATCTAACGTCATGCTCCACTGATTGTTTCCTTTATGAAATCTCCCTAGTCAACCTCTCGTTCATCATACATAGGACCGATCTGATCTGTCTGTCTGTAGATTTGGAGAGAAGCTAGTATCGACTGTTCCCTGATAAAAATTTGTTCGGTGGGTGGGTATATGGAATCTGATAAGTCATTGCCGGCTGCATGGCCCCTTTGCGCGGTGTAAGGGGTGAATATATTACGTGGCGCAACTTGAGAGACCTGGGGAAGTAGAGAGACAACGGCCAGTAGGAGGCTTGCATCTTTTAAAACTTGTGTAACGAGCTTCGCAAGCCATTAGCTTCCGTTATGGGCCCGTGAAACTCCCCGGGAAATAGCTTCTCAACCGAAGTCCAATGGAGCCTAAAGGGGGAGAGGTGATTACCAACAGTATGACTGATCATATATGAGCCTTGACGACGCCCCAACGAAACCTGAGAGGTTAAGTTATCTGCTGTTGATCGGGCTATCGGTACACAATGAGTGGTCCGGTAATAAGCAGACCTCCAGAGCATAACACATAATGGTCCAATCATTGGATGGGATGCAAGTATGTGGTAAAGGAGGATTGGAGCTAACAAGGCCCAATATTGGATCCCGAGAGCCTGGTAAGCCAGCTCCCGGCTCTTCTTACCCTAAGCTAAGAGTGGCCCGGTAGACACCCGCCATATGCTCTACTGATTTTATTGGATGGATGGCTCTGTGGCTCTCACTCCCGCCAACAATAGGAGCACAATCTTGATAACGGTGTCGCACATTGGCCTCTTGGGGTTAGACTTGTGCGCCACGGCAATGCAGCAATATCCGCGGGTTCCACAAAGAAGCAAGTTGGCTTGGCCTCGTACGAGACGATCTGGAAAACGTCTGGACGTCTAGACCTTGTCGACTCTAGAAGCTATACTAACATCGTGGGCCGTGAGTTCGAGAATTATCGAGTTGAGCTTTGCTTTTCCATATCTCGCCACATTCTGGCCAATGAACACGGTTCCCAGTGCACAGGGCATATCTGCTTAGCTCTGCAAGGGACTTCTC
Source organism: Hypoxylon crocopeplum (assembly GCA_022578875.1). Taxonomy (NCBI): domain Eukaryota; kingdom Fungi; phylum Ascomycota; class Sordariomycetes; order Xylariales; family Hypoxylaceae; genus Hypoxylon; species Hypoxylon crocopeplum. Next base: position 759,057 of record MU399566.1, read on the forward strand.
TCTTGCAATTTGGATATTATAATGCGGGAAAAGACTAGGGCCCCGTCCCAGTGTGCGTTTCAAGATCTCTACAATATCTCTAAGGCTGAGAATAGCATCCTTGCGTTTACCCCCGTTACCATGTAATCGACCATGATGTATCATCTCGCATACTCGAGGCGACAAGTGATAATTCTTGCATTGATCATTTGTAACAGATTCTCAACCCGATGAATCCTCCGCGATCGAGCCATGCTTCCAAGAATCTTGGTGAAGACATATTTCAAGACTCGAGAACCCACTTCGATGCCACGTTGTAATGAACCTCCACGGTCAACGACTTGCATACAACCTAGCGAAACACAAGAAAGAATTACAAGCGATCTCGGAAAGTTTAGACAAGATGCCTCTTGGCGGCAAAGGTCCAGTAACTATTGTTGTCCTCTCTGTGGAGACGGTCCTCGCAGCGGTCTTCGTCGGCATGCGATTTTACACCCGCGCCGTTATGAAGGGAGGTGTTGGTAGCGATGACTACCTTCTTGTGATAACCTGGGTTAGTGTAATAAAGAGACATGGTCCTTATTCTCTGTTGCTAATGATGTTGTCAAGGTCCTCCAAGCACTATTCACAATCTTTATGATCATCTCCTCCGTGTACGGTTTTGGACAACATACCACAGATATCTCACCAGAGGATGTCCGAATGGCTACCTTGATCGAGCTCATTGGCCAATTTGCCGTGTCACTTGCCATGGGTCTCAGCAAGACCGCCGTGGCAATGTTTTTGATGCGCATCGTCGTAGCTATCTGGTAAGGATTGAATGTGGGATCCACCTAGACAAATCTGCTAATACAGGCTCTCAGGCACAAGGCAATCCTTTGGTTCTGGATTGTCACTATGATGGCCTGGTCCATCTTGCTAGCCATCTCGTGCTTCGCACAATGTACTCCTGTAGAAGCTCTCTGGGACGCGCGGATTAAAGACAAAATATGTCACATGAATCTAACCAACATTGCATTTATCATGTGCTGTAAGTAGCAGTGCTAGGCTAATCAATAGGTCCTAGCTGACATATGCTCGATATAGCTTGGTCCGCTGCAATGGATTTCTTCTTAGCAGCTTTCCCTTGGGTAGTCCTCTGGAAGCTCAACATGCAGAAGCGGGAGAAATTCACGATCTGCGTCTCTCTCAGCTTGGGTGTCCTGTAAGTCAGATCACCTCAATGAACTACCTACCGTGAGTTAATCTTTCAATAGGGCTGGAATCTGCGGAGTTGTCAGGACGTCAGGGCTCGAAGTGCTGAGTCAGGCTGCTGATTACCTATGTAAGTCAGGATACACACCGTCGCAGATTTCCACGTCTAACAGTGTCTTCAAATATAGATGCTACTGCCGACTCTGTCATGTGGACCAGCAGTGAATTAACAATCACTATTATCTGCGTATCGATCCCCGTACTCCGACCACTATGGAACAAGTTGGTTGGCGGTAGCGTCACGGACCGATATATCAAGCACAGCGAGGGATCTAGCGGAATCCTTACAATTGGAAGAATCAGAAAACCAATAAAGGTGGACACAGAACTTGGCTTAGATACAATTCCTCGTCCGGACGTCAGGGACACCAACACAACAACCATCGGCGCCACCAGACCTCACTCAGATACGGGAAGCGAGCGAAGCATCTTGCGGGACAACCAAGCCATTCAGAAGACACGGGAATTCACTCTTGCTTACGAGGGTGGAAATAGCCGGGACTTCTAAAATGCTGGAAGTACATGACTTAGCTTTCTATCACACGAGACTATCAGGTAGTCAACCTTGTTATGTTTACTTGTATATCAATTTCAATAGCTCCTCAGCGGTGGAGGAATTAGATAGGAAATGCTGAATGAAGTTACTTGCAGGTTTTACCCGGCCTAACTTCAAACGTCTCGATCCCAGGTGACCCATAACTACCGGAATACCTAACAATTATTCCAGAGAACTTGCTCCCCTAATATAATTATAGATATAAAGAGAACGATGTGAGATTAACCTTCAGTTAAGTATCTTTTACATGTGTTCGAGTTATCAATACAGAGAAAACTCAAGCTGTCACGAAAAGGGGGTCTGTGGGTAGGGAAGGTTTAGGGGAAAGTTGCCGGATCAGGAAGTGCGCTAGTGTATGGTCGACGCTGATTGGCCATACATGTGCAATTCAGCGCGTAAGGGGTTGACTCAGACTACATTCGATCCTTTGTTAAGAATCTAAGTGATCTATGTCCGTAGATGGTTATGCGATAATGGTATGAGTTATAACGAGTTGAGATATATATAAGTTCCGTACATGATGTTACAATATCATCATCTTCTTCCCAACATCCCATCCCCACTTATTCCTCCGGACGAGATCCCAATCACGAGGTCAGGTTGAGTTCGGGGTACTCTGGAAGCTTCCATCCTCCGCTCTTTGCTTTCCCCTCGGGTTTAGGCTTGTAGAAGATCTGGTCGATCTTGGAAGCAGCCCAGAGAGTATTGCGCAGGATCCAGACGCCGAGTTGGGACGACGGGAACAAAGCGCCGAGCCCGTATGCAGGTAGATCCTGGCACTCTTTGATTGGAGGTCTGACTACCCTCTCGTATTCCTTGAGCGCTCCGGGAACGTCGTTGCCGTGCCGTGCTAGTTCACCCGCTAACACGTACGCGCCGATGAGACAGCCCGTCGTTCCCATACCGGTAAAGGGGCTCGGACAGTACCCCGCGTCCCCGAGAAGCACGACTCGGCCCTTGTGGAGCTGCTTCATCTTGACCTGGCATGCCTCGTAGGCGTAGAAGTCGTCGCATGTTTTCATCTCGCTCAGGAATCGGTCGGTCTGCCAGCCGGCGTCTTTGAAAGCCTCCGCATACGCCTCCATCTGCTTCTCTATCGGCTCTTTGTACACCTTGCTCAGCTTCTCCGCATCCTTCATAGTGAAGAGTAACGCTTGAGTTACCGGGCGGTCACTCGTCCTTGTGACCATAATCCTGCGCCCTGGAGCATTGTAAGCCCTTGCAAGCTTCCCCTCGCCCTCGATCCGTGGGATGCTGTAGTACGCGGCGTGGACCCCGACTGATTTAAAGCCCGCGTCGCTGACCTCTTGGCCGAAGGCGAGACGCCTGGTTCGCGATCCCTGCCCATCTGCTGCGACAACAAGGTCATACCGCTTTTTCTGCCCATCCGAGAAAGTAACCTCCACGCCATCGTCGCTTTGAGTAAGTTCCGTGATAGTCTTGCCGAATTCGTAGGTCAAGCCTCCAACTTTCGCTTGCCTTTCAAGCGCTGCATTCTGTTTGAGACTAGCCTCGTACAGCAAGCTCACGAGATCACCGCGCATGATCTCGTACTCGGACGTCAAAGTCCGGCGCCGTTCTCCCGAGGGGGTGATGCCGAGGAGCGCCATCGGCTTTCCATCTGAACCCAAGATCTCGAGGCCAGCTTCGTCGACGCATCGTGACTTGACGATGTCCATGAGGCCCATCTTCTTTAGAACGTCGACGCCTTGATTTTTCAGGTCAATCTGCTGCCCCGCGGCGCGGAGCGCGGGCCAGCGCTCCACGATCGTGATGTTGTGACCGGGATTGGAGTTTTGCAGGAGGGCAGCGAATGCCGGACCGCAGACACCTGCACCTACGATGAGGACATTGAGAGGCATTGGGACGGATGATTGAAGAGTCTTGGAACGGTTATAGTTGAGGTTGTGCTTGGGTACGTTAGTATTGAAGGATCGGCTTGTAGACCACGGAGTACACCGGCTGATGTTCAGGGGTTTTATAGACGTATATAGTTGCTGTCGACTGCTTCTTGTGAGGAGAAAGGAGCTCTGGAAGATGCGTTGCATGCTACAGCTGTGTTGAAGAGCAACGAGCTTACCCAATAACGCGAGACGTCCTTGCCTGGATTAGGTCACGAATCGATTATGAATTGAGACTCGGGAACAATTTGAATGAAAGAATAAAAGGAGTTTTCGATGACCGAATATTTTACGAGATGGACTTACTGTGCTGGCAAGGTGGCATATATAAGAGTTACCCCTAAGTCTAGACCCTATCTTTTCAATAGTCCGTCGGCCGAGACGTTACGCCCGCCATCCCCGCTTACGCCCGCACATCCCCGTTCGCGCTAAGGACGTCAGATAACCTGATAGGTAGATTGTTTTGATTGAGAGCAGTTGTTTGCAGCTGATAATAGCTGGCTTATTATATAATCTGCCAAGATGGTTAGATGTCATGTAATCTCCTCTAAGGACACAAATTACATCAGAGACCATGGCCGTTTGTACACATAACTTCTTCTCTAATTGAATCAATCAATATTCAACCAAAAATTGGCCTTGATCAGAAAAGGTGCTTCTGATAGCAGCAGGGATCATTTCAGCAGCTTACCACGGCGAGTTGCAGTGGGATTAGAGATTGGGTGGCGCTACATTTGCCCACCACTTCAGTTCACTTCTTCCACTCTCGCACTCTAGCCATGCCACCAATACAATACCTCAACATATGTTCCTTTCTGATCATCGCCATTGCGCTAACTCTGTCCCTCATAATCCGATACAATTCCCACGCAAATTACTCAGCTGCCGATAATCTTCTTAATGAGATGGATGGCGGCGACTTTCTTGTGACCCCTGAGAACCCTGCCCGGGAAGACGGAACACTTGATCACATAAGATGCGCCGCATTGCACAATAAGCTGGTTGAGCATGCTTGGGTTGCTGAAGGGAGATCACTTGACGAATTTGAGCGACGTTCATTCTTTCAGCACTACGGGGAAGATGCAAACGAGATCATGGATCGCCTCGACCAATCCTTAGTATCATTTTTAGAATCAATAATCGTCTCCGACGAACTGCCGCCATTCTTTTTCTGGGTTGAGTGTATATCACCGCCCGCCGAAATGTTCTCCGTCCAGGAGATGTTTCAGGAATACGAAGAAGAGCCTAACCGATTCCTCACTCTATACGCTACCAACCCGGGGCTAGGAGAGCATCCACTCGGATTGATATATGATCAAAAATTGTATCGAGCTACAGTAGCTCTCGGGATCGAAGACCTCGAGTTCACGAAGCCGCTCGAGCAACACGACGACCTCTGGCATCCACTTGAGACAGTGCTCAGCAACTGGATTCACACGGTGCAGATTAAGAAGATAACAGCCTCTCAAGATGAAGCCCCAAATGAGAAGTTTGGACCTTGGATCTGGCATCCATACAGCGAGGCACAGGTAGACAGCACAGTCGTCGCTTTCGAACGCCTCGCAGCAACTATAGAAGAGCGTGTGGCAGCTATACATCATTTACCCCCAAGCGAAGGTCCATTACTCAGTGACGAGCAACTGGATGCGGCATCTGTACCTAGAAATTGTTTCATTCGCTCATTTCTCACACGAGCTCGGAGACCTCGCTTCAAAATTATCGCACCGGGATTGGAAATTCCCCACGACCCAACTGCCTTCATAGACAATCAGAAGTTCACAGTCATGAATGCCAACTCTGAATATGGCATTATCATCCCTCCGGTTCTCGTCTTCGCGTCAGTAGAGCGATTTGTGGTAGATCTCGATGCCCCTAATCAATATGTATCATTCAACCCATTTTGCAAAGCATTTCAAGACGGCGTACCGCGAGGCGACCGCTCAATCCTCGCAGGTCTCTATTCGGAGTCTGTCGAGAGGTTTTCCGTCGACAATGCGGAAGAAGGTTTCCGGCTACTACTTCCATTCCGATTCCACAATCCTGGGCAAGGTCACGGCGCGAGGATGAGCGATGGGAGGCCGTTGACTGACGGAAGTATAGCCGAGTTGTTTCAACATGGATTTAAGCCGTTCGGGGGAGAATGGTGGCGGGCACAGAGGCTGGAGACTTTGTTCGATCACTGGAGGCACTTGGTCGAAACTGGTGTGTGGACAGTGGATAATGACGGTGTTCAAGGGGGCATAGACGTGTTCAGGGACGCTGGCACGCATGGGTCAAATAGTTACTTTATTGAACCAAGTTGGTAGTAAATCTTTACCAACTATCGTAGGTCGACAGTAACCTTTGTAGACTAACATGCTGTACGTCAGTTAAGCTGAATGTGTTGAAGAGCGCTAAGTACCCGAGAGCATCATCTAGGCGTCTATAGAATTGCATCCCATTCAGTAAGATCAAGTTCCCGGCATGTTGGATGAGTAGTGAACTATCGAGCAAAGCAGGTTTGTGGACTCAAAGGTGGTCGTACATCGGATTGGGCGTCTGCATACGAATATATTTAGCGCGTGTTTACATCCAGCCCTCGCGAAGCGCTCCTAGAGCACCGTCGGCGCAAGGATGACGCCTTACCGCGAGAGGGACGCAGACTAGAGGTTCTGACCTCCTATGGGGCCGAATATGGGGTATTGTATAATATAAATCTATCTCCCCATATGAAAACTTAGAGACTGATTAAACACGATAGGATGATAAGTCGGTATCGCGGCGTAGCCATGACGACCACGACTTTGATTATGAACATTACGATTCCGACTACGGCACGAACCTCACGGCCTGCGACAAAGAGTGCGGATACTGTGGCAGGTGTGATTATTAGCAGGCTAGTGGGAGAGCACCGCGCTTCAGCCTGGCTGAAGTTACGTTTTCATGACTCTGATTCTAAAAGTTGCTATCAAATAGTTCTCTTGGCAAAGTTCGGAGTTGCACAATTGAATAACATAACACTTAAAAAGAAGAAGGTTCCATTCGCAGCTTTTAGCCCTGCAGGGCATTTTTCAAGGATCGCGGAGTGTGGCCCCTTATATAGGGGTTTCTCCATAACACTTCATAGTCGGCCCTTGGATAGTCGTCAGCCACATTGAGGTAGGGGAGTGACTTAAAAAGAGGTACTATACACATCTTTATACGATACAAGTTACCCTAAAATATATACTAGGTACTGATGTCTGCAATGGTATCCACTCTTGCATGTGTCTAGCCCCTATCCAGGCCCAAGGGGTAGAACCACGACGTAGCGCCTCGAACAGCGAGGTAACTCATCAAATCGACCGCTTGTTTCGTCCAAGTAAGTATCTACCCTCGTCCCACCATAACCATAGGGTCTGGGCTAATATCACCATCACTACCCGCCTCAGGGCACATAGTCTCTCGTTATGCCCGATAGTATGAAGAGCAGAGCTACTCTAATTTCTATTTCTAACCCAATATGGTGCTCTAACAGCCCCGGAAATTTGTTGGCTAGGACACATTTCGTCCCTTGGTGATGCAGACCGCTGCTTGCTGATCGCTTGACACGAAGCCGATATAATCATATAATAGATTATAGTCCGCGACAAGTTCCTGAAAAGCCTTGAACTCGTCCTGCTGCCACCCCGGAAAATTGAAGTACTCGTCGAATACAATAATAGAGCCCTCGCCAATACGCGGAGCCAGTTGTTTCAATAGAGACCGCGTCGACGAATACAGGTCACAATCGACGTGCACAAACGCGACCGGCTCCGGATCCGTCTCTAGAAATGGCCTTAGCGTGTCGTCGAAGTGACCCTCGATCAGCGTCACATGGTCAGGCGAAGCTGGAAGCGTGCTCTGCGCAAAAGCCCCCTTAGCAAAGCCGGTACGCCACGTCTCGGGCAGGCCCGCGAAGGAATCGAAGCCGAAAACTACTCTGCCCTTGTCGATCTGCGTCGCGATGTGGTTGATGGTCTCGCCGGCGCCAACGCCAAATTCGAGGAAAAGCCCGTCGAGCTTTGCTAGACGGATCGCGTGTGACAGCAGATCGAGCTTATTGGCGAAGGCCGGAGCGGCGCGCATCCGTGCCTCGTAGTATGACGCTGATTGGAGTGCTGCTTTGAGGAACGCAACTTCGAGGATGTCGAAACCGTCCGAGTGTCGGCCTAGCAAATGTTGCACCGCTTGCTGTGACACCGCCGCGAGGTGCTCGGTACTTTGTCCGCTCATATCTTATATTCCACCGGCCCTTCTTAGTTTGTTGGGCTGTGTTTTATGTGAGATTTGATCGCTTTTACTGTAAGACCTCCAATTAGGCTGCGTCGCTTGATTCCTAGGAGACTCTGGTATTGACACGAATCAGGATAGCGTTGTAGTGATTCGTATAACGGTAAAAAGGTGAATACACTTGGAGTAGGGCCTTAAGGCTTATATTGAAGGGCCTCCCAATCCTAGGTTGGGTGCAAAACTGTGTGTATTATGAAGTAGATTAAAGTTGAGCTACCTAGGAGGTATGTAAGTGAACAACCCGTCTGATATTAGATAGCCCTAGCCGATCAACCTGTCAGGACAAGGTCTTGTGCAGGAGACAAAGATGGGATTTCTATGTATACCCTGGTCTCCCTCAGATATCTTATAGTCCCTTGCGGAACAACATACCTAGCCCCCCATATTGTCCGCATCGTGACACAACCTCCGCTTTTCGGATAAGGGCCGGACACGATGCAATTTGTTACGGCAGATATAGGAGACTTAGTCAGCAGGCAACGCAGGGCTCAAGTTATATGCGTTCATGGATCTTGTAGTCTAGTACAGCAGTTGCTTTATCGTTCGGGTTGGGTCACTAACCGCTCGGACCTCGCCCCCATGCCGGCGACTTATTAACAGCTATCTTCATATAGGTAACTAAGTTTCCAGTTAACGTGGACATATAAGCGACTTAGGAGTCCTTCCACGTTTCGTATATTTCAACTTTATTGTAACGTTGTTGATGGGTAGTATCCGCAAAGATCGGATAGAGACCGGATGGAGATTGGTCCTCAGCGGGAGTGTCGAAGGTCTTTGCCTTGAAAGTAATACAGGTAGATTATGTGCTTACCTGTTTGTACCCGAAGGCGTACTGCATACCTTTCGTAAACCCTGGACAAATATAGTTGTATCGTACGCTCGATTTTATGAGATGGTAACCTGAGATAAGTCTCGGGTATATTAAACCGAAACGGAATAGAGTATCACGGACTACTACTGCCTTGTGTTTAGCAATGATGAGTTCTTGAAAATGTAATGAATTTGCAGTGCCCGCAGTCGTACCATGCTACAAGAGTAAGAGTGTGTGACTACATGATCCCCTCCTCATCCACTCAAGAGGCATATTCCATCACGCGTTTGAACTTCTTCCTGTACCTATCCTTCGAGACTGCATCTGTCCTTATACAACCCTTTACCTACTTCAATGGTATCACCATTCCTAGGTATGCTGAGTGACCCCAAGTCTTCTTAAGCTTCACTATCCCCTCGGGGCAAATTCACCCCAGAAGTCATTAAGGGCCAATGATTCGATCATCTCCGTCAATGCCAATAGCTTCTCAGAATACTCCTCCTCCTCCACATCGTCGATGCTTGTCACGTTTCGCAGGGGAGAACCTTTGCCGCCAGCGAGGCCGAGGTACTTCCCTAACTTTGCTCGCCGCTCGAAGTGCATACGGTGTTCACGGTATTTCATCTTCATGATCGTATTCAACCACGATAAGTTCTCATTGATACCCCCGATGCACGTGCGCAGGCCCTTTACAGGCACCGCGGAAACAATGCTGGTCCCCGTAATGTACTGGGGGGTGACGAGCTCAGGTTTCTGATTCCCGAGACGCGTTGCCTCGCGGGTATTGCCCATGAGAGTGTGGTACTGGACGAGAAACTCGTTGCACTGATTGACAATATCGAGATAGTCTTGGGGGATGTCATCGATGGGCTCAGTCTCTGCGCCAGCTTGTCCAAGAGGGCGAGAGTACATCCTTGCTAGAACAACGACTCTCGTGCGCGTAGCCACGAGCTTCTTGTACATTTGGTTCAAGCAGTTCGACTTAGCCGCTCGATGCGCAGACACTTTAATCTTGTTAATTTTGTCATAAGGGAGCTGTTTCTCACCCCAAATAGAGCCGCCCGTCGTGTGCCTCCCGGGGTATTGAGGGATGTTTTCGACCGGATGACGAGAACGCCCTGCGTTATCTGCTGTTTCGTTCCTTGGCTGGTTGATCTGGCGCGGATCTCTCTTGAACTCCACGAACTGAGAATTGCCACCATTCTGCTCAATCATGCTCGATTTCTTCTGCCCGGCTTTCTTTATTCCGAGCTTGAGATTGACTGTGACTCTAGCTACTAGCAAGTTATGCCGAGCTTTGGCTACATCAGGACATTCTGTGAATAGCTGCTTGTCCGACTCATATGACTGATTGCCTGACTCGTCTGATCGATTGTCCGGCTCATCTGACTGTGAGTACGACTCGTCTGAGAGCTGGTCCACCTTAAACGGTCCGTCCTTTTGTCTCCAGTACGAAAGCGCTTGACCAGCTCTGCGTGTGGTGGTGCTGGTGGCTTGGATACCATCAGGCGCTGGTAACATTGCCATGTCACGCTTCCCTTCAGCCTCCCCGATGATAGGTAGTGCTCGGGTGAAGCTGATTCGATTTGGGTGGCCAGGACTAGGATCCATCGCAGTGATTTGCTGGTTGGTGTATCTTGTTGATGATAGCAGTCTGCGGTGACAGGAGAGACGAAAGAAATACAGTAATAGAGTGATGGGTTGTTGTATTTCGAGCTGTGACTCTAGTTTCCTCTAGGTAGAGTTCGAAAATATGGACAGGTTGATGGGACTTGAGGATCGTCAGAAGCAATTCTTCACTTCGTCATAGCAACACGAGAGTACTGACCGCTTTAGGGTATGCCGACGAAGACTTTTCCGGGAGCTAGGTACATTCAGTCAACAAACGTACCGGAAAGCTGGTGTTAGAGCTGGAGTTGGAGATAGTTGTGACAGGATGTGCCCGATTGGAGTGAGTAGTTTTTGAATCCGATATTTCACAAGCTGAGATAGAGCCTGATTACCTAGGTCTCGGGGTAGTGAGTGGTGCAGGAATCTCTGGATAGCCCAACGTGAATATCTATGGATTCAGGAAGTAGAAAAAGGAATAGAGAAAGCAGGATGGATTTGTTTGGTGTGCTGTAGCACGGGGAGATTACTCAATGTTAGGGCTAAGGATAATACGCTCTAAACAGTGTTACGAAGCTAAAGGGATGACTTACCGGACGATCAGGACGACTATGAATGACTGGACGATGATCAGATGAAAGCCGCACCAGCCACTGGACCGACATCACAACTCGGCTTAGTATGTAGGCAGGCAAACACCAACTAAGAAGTCAGTTAGCAGCCTGTAGAGCAAGTACCATATGTGAGCGTAAGTTCGATATGTATTAGCGCTACGAGTTTCTCACATCTCGCTCCTTTCTACTATACCGATTCTAATATAGAGTTGCCTTAGTTTAGCACATATATAACGATAAGGGTCATCAAGTATAGAGGCACTTAAGGCAGTCATCTGTCGAAATTGTTGACTGTAAATTAACGATTCTTTGTAGTTAGATTAGACCACTATGGCTACAAGGAAAACGTGCCTTTTAGTAAGTAGATCATAGTTTTAGCAACCATTGAAGGTGAGTATTTGTACGCTTTCGTTAATATAATCAGACCTCGATACATAGCTTATGGGAAACGTGTGTATTTAAATAGCAAAGTCACATAGACAGAATGCGGAACCGCCATGACTGAAGGCAATGTATAAGGACATAATTGCACTCCCTTTATATAGGTATTGGCCAAAAAACCCCCAACAAAGGAAGCAATGCCCACTCCGATGATACTCTGTGGCACGTATTTAGGTAGATTTGAGGGAACCAGCAATAATTTGGTGACTACCTAGGTATATAATATCAAACTCAACCCGTGAGTTCGATAGAACCTCGGTCGCAAAAGGTGTAGACACCTACACTTACGTAGGTAATGCCTGTGGTATATTGTAGTTAGCAATAAACTCTCAGCTAGCATCTAGTCAAACAGAATGGATGGGACCGTTCGAGTTATCTCTTTCCTGCTAAGATTTAACTGATACGACTGGTGGTGGGGTTGGAGATGGACTAGATTCCTGCCCAAATCCTTTGAATAAAGTACCTAATACTACCTAGGTAGGTAACAAATAGCTATATGAGATTTGATTACATTTGTATTACTTATTCTTCGAAGAAGAGAAGACTATTTACGGTATAGCTACTATACAGGTAATTATACATACATATTTCGAACATAATGTAAGCATCTGGAATTAATGGCATGTGTGTGCCAGTCGTATGAAGTAAGTACCTAGGTAAGTATACTGTAGTATCTAAAGGTACCTAGGTAGGCTGTATTATGTCAACCCTGATCTTACCTAATACCGTGATGTTACGTGATCGGACGGATTGTTCGCCCGGGACTTCCCCTTAGCGCCGTTGGAGCTTTACCGCTGCTCTTAAATGCGCGTGCTACGCCGCATCATATCCGTCCCAGTCTGACAAATCCATTCGACTGTCCGAGGGCACATATGAATATGCCAAAGTCGCATCTTCTCAGTTGGGTCCCTACACCGGAATTGGGACGAGGATACGTAATATTACCATGGACTCGGAAAGATTGAAGCAACTGGAAAAAGCCGAGGAAGAGCTACAGGTGAGAGATACCATTATTCCTAACGGAGTATTTACTCTGCATCAATTATCATTACTGATGTAGAAGGACTAGCGCCGTCGTGAGCGTGGCAAACTCGCACAGCGTGCATTCCGGAAGCGCCAGAGCAAGGCGTCGCGGGATAAGCGCGATGAGACACAGAAATTGAAAGCGGCGATAGAGGAAATTGTCCGGGCGGCCGGTCATAACGATCACCCTGAGTTGCTCCGAGCGATTCGGGAAGCGGCCGAGACGGCAGGATTGGATGCACAACCCCTTTTAGTAAATGACAGTGGTGGAGACACAGAAGACAGCACTATCGCGAGAACGTCGCCACCATTACCAGAGCCAAGGGATCTGGTATCCGTGAGTGGAAACTCACCATTGAGGACGACGGATACCCCTCAAGAGATGGCCATCCCGAATATTCAGACGGAGTGTTGGCTGAATGACCGGGCACAGACGCCTCCTGAAACGGGGGTTGCATTGGGATGGATGAGCCCACGGCTAGATTACGGACTTTGGTTCGACACATGTCGATTCGTACGGACGGAAGAACCTCCTCAAGACATCGTTCCGTATCTAGGAAAGGGGAAAAACACGTTCGCCGGGCGACTGTTCTGGACATGCGTGGACTATCTACTTAAACTATGCCGGAAAGCCGAGTCGTATGAGCGCACGAACCCTCGTCTCGCAAAGGAGGTGAAAGAGAAAATTTGGAGTATGATTCAACATTCGCCGCCTCTACATAATGTACGGTATATTCTAGCTCTAGCGGAAGCGCGCCTAGAGTTCCGTGACAGGGGGTACATCGAAGGGGACAATCCAGCCGGCGACTCGGATTCGGCAAAGCTGCTATTCGGACACGTGATAGCGGACTACACATCAAGGGGAGAAGACACGACCGTCTGGTTATCTCCGATAGAAGTCGAATGTGAGCTTCGTAGACGTTTAAGCCACTCGTCATTCAGCCACCTCGAACATGCGCTGCAGCTCTGGGATACAAATCAAGGGAAGGGACCTTTAGCAGAGGTCGTGGAACCGCTCATCCAGCGTCTAGTCTGCAATTCCATTTGTTTCGGGGACGGACCTCGTTGGCGCATTGACCATGTATCGGCGATATTGAATGGCAATATCAAAGAAACATCTGTGTGAACGAGCTCTATACGGTACGACCTAGCGCGCAATCGGAGGGACTGCAAGAAGCACCCACTGTCAATGATGTTTTAAACCATACAGAAGTCAATAGGCTGAATGGTCCTTCTAGCTGTGCAAGGTCTTGTGCTTCATGCGTTGTTGAGCCTGATTCGAACTCATCTTTTAAGATGAATGATTTCGCGGTCGCGAAAAGACAGGGTCGATCTTCGATAGTATCCGTAGGATCAGGATGCAGATGCAGATCAGATAACGGCCATGCATATTGATATGTGCATGAGGGATCGTGATCAAGGCTGTCGCTCACCAGTATCCCGAGGCGGCGCAGCTGGATAAATATGATGTCTGAAAGTGCGTTGGAGCTCATGGCTGCCCGGCTGTTCTGTCGTCCTCTTCCCACTTTTCCTGTAATTCGTGCAAGCACTCAAGCACTCTTGGGCCGACCTTGGCATCGATCACGTTCATCTGATATTTTGTCATTTTCTGAAGAACGTAATCAGAGACCGACATATGATCCCTGGCTTCGGGTCGGTCGATTCCAACCGAGATGCGGGACCAATGTGCCCCCGGAAAGTCAGCAGGTTTGAGGCTCACGTTGACGCTCTTCAAGCCGTTATGTCCTCGGTGACTCGCTCCCCACTTTCGTATCCTGACTCGACCGAAGGCCTCCTCTAGGTCATCATGAACTAATATCAAACTCAGCTCCGGGGGTTTCAACTGATAATTGTTAAGCATCTCCCGCCAAGTCTTGGCAACCCAAGGGCCAGACCCATTCATCTGCGTAGGGCTTTGTACGATTATGTAGGTATGGCCTGTTGAGGCCATGCAACGTTTCCCGCCATATCGTTCAGATGTGAATGGCGGTTGTGACGGGCTAAGCGTCTTTTGTAAAGACGCGAGAGCAAAATGGCCGGCAGAGTGCAGGCATTCGTAGTAAGGTGCTTGATTGCCTAGACTGACAATCAAGAAACGAGGGTTAAACATCGAATATCTTTGACTTAGTTGTCTATGTAATAATATGATTAAATGAGTGACTGCTTGTTGCTTTATATGAATGAGATTAAAGATGGAAGTTATCGTGAGTCGTGACTTGGACTGAAAAGTTTCACCCTTGTCATAGCTTCAGCCACATTAATATTACCTAACCAACCTAGGTTAGCAAGATTAAAATGTGGAATGTGGCTTGGTAGGAGGGGCGGAAGTGTCGCGTCGGAAGGTACAAGTTGGTGGCGCAGTACCTTCGCTGACGTAGACTCGAAAGACCTGAGTTCATGACCGAATTGCTCAGCCACGGTAACCCGACCAATCGTTGCCTACGTCTACATGTCTAGGTACCTGCGAACCCAAATTACCTGCAAACACGATTCACATTCGTCAATTCTCTTTTCGTTTCTTCACTTTTAACACGTATGAAACAGACGACTCCTGAATCCATCTCGACTTCTTCCCATACGAGAGCCCATTTCTACTGCGATTTTTCGTGACTCGATTTTACGACCACTGTAGAACTAACGAAGAAGTAACGTCGCGAAAATGTCGTGGGCAGGTATGGCGCTACCGGGCATGAAATGTTACCTTGGATTAAGTCATTAATTCGTACGATCCTAGGATTCAAGAAAAATGTCAACCGCGCTACGACGCAGGTGATGATGAAGACCGGCCATGTCGAGAAGACGAACGACCGCGACTACGAGGTGGAGGAGAGGCGATTCCGGACAATGGAAGCCGCTTCCTTACGACTACAAAAGGAGGCGAGAGGATACCTAGATTCAATAAGAGGTGAGCCTGGCAATTGGTGAGGATATGGTGGTTTGGTGGACAGCTTGCTAAGAATTTCTGTAGCAATGACGGCATCGCAAATGCGCATAGCAGAGACGATAGACGCATTCTATGGCGACGCGGGAGCTAAAGACGGTGTCAGCAGAAGCTATAAGCAAGCCGTGGAAGATCTAGATTCCGAGACCATAAAAGCGTTGGATGGTCCTTACAGAACAACGGTGCTAGAGCCTATTACGCGTTTCTGCGCATACTTTCCCGACGTCAACGAATGTATGGGCCCCGTATCATTCATACCTATAGACTCTCCGCTGACGTTAATCTTAGGCATTAAGAAGCGTGGCCATAAACTCCTAGACTACGATGCGCTACGAGCGAAAGTCAAGAAGCTAGCCGAGAAACCTGACAAGGACGTAACGAAACTACCACGTACCGAGAAGGAAATGGAAATCGCAAGGGCCGCTTACGAACAGCTCAACGAGCAACTCTCTACCGAACTTCCCCAGCTGATCGACCTCCGAGTACCATACCTCGACCCCAGCTTCGAAGCACTCGTCAAGATCCAACTTCGATTCTGTGCCGAGGCTTACAGCAGAATGGCACAAGTTCAGCAGTACCTGGACGCGGACACTAGGGAGCAGTACGCGCAGGGTCAGTTAGACTCGAGAGTGGAACAAGTCCTACAGGAGATTCGAGAACTCAGCATCAGTGGGACAGTTTGAGGTGTAGCATAAGTAGATGCGTATAAATACGTGGAGTTCAGGGCTTTTATCAGGGGCGATGATTCCGGGACTGGGCAGGGCATTTGCAAGTACTTTAGGGACGGGCCACCCCTTACCATTCATGGGTCCACATTAAATGCCTACTGGAAGGACGGTTTTGTGAACAGTAGCCGAGTATATCCGAGAGGACACCAGGTTCAGGCGTCTTGAAAAGAGTTGATAGTGTTGTATTCCCTAACCAATTTTATATGGGGCATTACTTGAACAGCTGATTATTCTTGTGACGTAATAGTTCATTTAGGAGAGATCGATTATTGTAACTCCAATGCTCGAAAGTATCTTCTATTCGAACTTCGTACCTATGATTGTATGCGATCTCGTAGCTTCGCCTTTATTAGTACGAACTACAGCTTCGAGGACCGGTAGCTGTGATTTCTATAGATCACTAGCCCACCCATTGGCCATCACCAAGGTACGCAAACATGTGAAACCAAGTACGTACCCATATGATAATAAAAAGAGATACAATCATTGTCTCATGTGCCTATGGTTACCTGAGTTACTCCATATGAACTCCTATTAGATATATAAGCTCAGGTACTTCTCTTTAAACCATAGAGTACAAGAACCTGAAGAGATTATGCATGTACCTGATCTCCTGAGCGACTACCCCTTAAATAGTTAATTATATGCCCGTTGTCATGAACTACATAAGTATAGTCATGTACGTACACGTTACGCCAAGAACGTTGAAGATGTGTACCCACGTACCTCGTATTTAGGATACCTACATCACCCAATGACAGCCAAATGACCCGCATTCGGCCAAGGCCGACGTCATCATCATCAACTGGTCCATCCATCCACCACATCCGCGTCTTCACCAAACCTGTTGTGTCAATCAACAAGACGAGCCAAACAGAAAGAGTCTCCAAAATGGCCGACTGCGGACTCCCCTTCCCCGTCGTCTGCATCCAATGCGGCCGAGGCGTCGGCCTATGCGGCATCAAAGTCATCGGTGAGTTCCATCGACCGGCCTAGAGTCCCGACAAACCCGCCCGCCCCCGGTGGACGAAGGAAATCTCCAATAGGTACTAACCCTAACCCCCTTGCGCGGCCAGGCCCAACCATCGGATTCTGCGTCGCCGTGTGTGCCGCCTTCATCTGCTGGCCCATCGCGCTGCTGTTCTGCTGCTTCACGGAGACGGGGAAGAAGTAAGTCTGCGATCCACGCTCAGTAATCCCCTATTGCCTGAAGCTCATGAGGGGATTGTTTAGGTGGTTTTGGAAACCGTGCGATATCAATGCCCAGGTTTCGGACCTGTTTCCTATCTGACAAGAAGGAAAACCGCGGGTATAACGACCGTGGTACCTAGGTCTTGGAGTACGGCGAGACTACAATCCTAATTGTGTCGTGTATGAAGCAATGGCGTTTTCAGCTGCTCGGGGCAGGATTATTGGTCAAGTTGCTACGAAGTGGTTAATTATGAGGGATAGATCCTAATGGCAGACTGAACAATCACTTGAGTAATGAATCATGTACATTTCACCGACGTTGATTGTACGTTTATTTTGTTGTGACAAGTCACTGCGAACCATCTCCCCTATTGGTAGGGGTAAGGATAGCTTTGTGCAACGGAGCTCATCCGAATTCTAGAAATCCAAGCAAACTGGCGCTTGCAAGATGTATGTCTTGGCTCTAAACGTGCCTTAGGCCGACATCAATTGTGTTAAAACTAGAGCGAGGCTGTGAAGGAGGGAAGCAGGGTAGACGCGTAAGTGACCTAGGTAGGGGATGTGGTTTTTCACATCCTCAGTAGGTAACTAAGTAAATTTATAAGATGCGATATATATACGGTTATTTTAGTTGGAAATATATACGGGTTTTTGGTACCTATGTACGAGTAATGGAAGAATGGGGACGAGGAGGCGATCCTTTTGATAGGAAAGCCCGGTTACCTACAGACAAAATGACCATCATCTTATCCCAAGCACTCCTCATCCCTATCATATTGCGTTACCCACATTTTACTCGACCCAGACGACAACGCTCAGCCCATCCTCTTGCTGCGGCGTGCCTGGTGTAGCAATCGGGAGGTTCGCCACGAGCTTGCCCAGCTTGCCGGTCTTGGGGTCCCGCTCGATGATGGCGACGTTGCTGCTGGTCTGACCTCCGACGGCGACAAAGGTGCCGGCCTTGTTGATCGAGAACGTGCGGGGGAACCACGCATGCGCGGGAGTGGCCTCGACCCACGTGATCTCGCCCGAGCTGGGGTCGATACTGTATGTAGCGAGGGAGTCGTTCTGGGGACCGAACGTTTCGTCGGCGCGGTTGGCGGCGTAGAGGAAATTGCCCGAGACGTGGACTTCGGCGGCCTTGGACCCGACGGCCGGGGTGCTGCCTTCGACGTAGGTAGAGAGCGTCTGGGTCTTCTTGAGCGTAAGGCATCCCTCGTCCGGGTAGGACACGGTCCAGGCCGAGACGGAGTTGCCTAGCTCGTTTACCGTGTACAGCCTCTGGCCAACCGTGGAGCTGGAGTCTGGGGCCCACCAGGCACCGTGGCGTGGCCCATCGCCTGGGTCGGCTACGCCTGGCTCGCACGCTGTCAGGTTGCCTGTCTCAGCGTCGATGCTGAAGATGCGAATCAAGTCCGCGCCCAGGTCCGGCACTATGATGTATTGGCCAGTTGGGTCAAGCTGGGCGGCGTGTGGGTGAGGCGCATTCTGTCGTGAGTTGGGTCCAGGCTCGGACATGTTGAACTTCGCTTGCTGTAGGACGGCGGTGCTGGCACCGAGGGGGAGCTCGTATGTCGTTACGGTTGACGGGTCACTGAGACGAATATTAGTTGTAATCCCCGCGAAAATGCGCATGGCCTCCTACTATTCGACCGTGGCTATGAAGCTGTAGCCATCTACGTCCCCGCCACCATAGGGCGTGCCGTGAACGCTAGCACCGGCAGTAACAGTTTGTCCGGTTTGCTTCAAGCTACCATCAGGTTCCACGGTATAGGATGCAAGCATGCCGCTTCCATTCCAGTCTTCATCGACACAATACACGGTCGTTGAGCCCGAGTCCACGTGCAACCATGCGGGTAGTGTTCCACATCCCGACGCTGATGACTTGGTAACTAACGTGGCATTACTACCGCTGCCCGTAAAGGAAAGCGAGAAGATTTTGCCAGTATAATGGGACGCCAGGAGTTTCGCGCCAAGCACCTCCGGTACCAGGCCAAGCGTTCCTAGAATCAACGTCTTGAGGGATGCCATCGTGAACTACACCTTACACCGTAGCGAGATGACGGCGCCGAGCGAAAATAGGATTAAACGAAAGTAAAGGATACGAATTCAAGAATGAAATTTGCAACGACGAAGCGAATGTGTTCATCTTTGAGGTGATTGAGTCGCATCGTGAGGATGAATGCGCTAGGACACAACTGGTACAGCAAGGGGCAACGTTCTCAGTTTACAGCCTCAAAAAGCCGTGTCGTAATTTGCCAGTCTGGGGAAAGGTGTCGCGAACATATTGCGGCTAGGCGAACCCGGACGACGTCTTGGCTCCGCGAGCGCAAATGGCAACGTCTCGGAACAGCATCCCGATTGTGCGACGTTCCGGACAGGAGGAATTACGCTCGGCAGGGGCCTTTGAGCCTAATTGGTCCGGTACGTCGTCTGGATAGTCTACCACAGCTTAATTAAGCATATTAATAAAGAGACCTCGTTGGCTAGATACGCCATCAATCTGACATTGATGTGACGATGCCCCAGACCTAGAGGCATCGTCCCCCACACTCCCCGCGACGATCCCGGAGGCACGGTCCTGTGCCCTGATGGACGGACAGCACATGGGAATTACGCTGTATCCAATAGCAGCCTTTGATCCTCAAGCGCACTCTCGTAATATGAGGTCGACGCTTAAGATTAGACGCTTCTTGGCGGAAGATTATGCACCCCAACTTAGACGCGGTGGACTCGTGACCTGGTTAATTTCCTAAGGATTTTCTCGATATGCCGCACATTGGAATGCGGATGGCCCCATCACAACATTGCTCTTTACAGCCTCTGGCGTATCCCTCAGCCAGACAACCGGCAATTAACACCGTCAGGCCGCTCGTCTGCCATCGGGAGACTTGCTAATATGGCGCATGACGCTCCGTAGGATCATATGTTTGGGTCAGCCCTTTAAGGTACTAATCTAGTATAACGTAGTTAGAAGTGGCCTAGCCCGAGTTCCCGAGCTTCGAGCACTTCTTCGATATTTGGATGTGTTAGCATATATCCGTAGGACCAAGTAAGAGGCCACACAAAGTTAAACGATCCTTATGAGGAAGTGCAAGATGTGGTGACACTTAGCACTAAGCGGCGGTTTGGCGCGTATCCTACAGCGTGGACGTTTGAATCTGGGCGCTTGCGTTTGCCGCTGCGCTTGATTAGACGCCATATGTAATGTAATAACCAAAGTCTTCTTATATAGGCTGTATATGACATCGTAATAGAACCAAGCCAGATTGCGAGAAGCCGAGAAGATCGAGAAGATCGGCTTCGATACCGCACGTCTTACCCGGGCCAGATTTGCATCGCCTCCGCCGGTCTACCAGAAGGACATGACGCTTTGTCGGCCAATCTCCGGCAGCATCCATACTAGGGAGCCTCGCAACTCCCGAGTTCGAGGGCCAAGGATGATCGATATTAATCATCGGACCATTATACCCTACATCGTTCTCAACTGTGCGTCCGCTATAAGTTAAGTATGGGTGGCCGTCTGTGATAAAAACTCGTGTAGTCGTTCGACGGGTCGTTCGAGTATCCTGAGCCTTTATAGACGGAACTGGCCGAGTCGAGGGTATAATAACTTCTGAACTGGAGACTCGGGACGCTATAGAGTTTCTCGGTGGTATCTTAACTGGGAATATTGCTCTTCCTGAGAGTTTCCAACAAGATGCATTCGACAGTGGCTTTCTGCCTCGGGCTCCTGGTCAGCCTGACTCGGGGGGCTGCCTTCAACACGCACGCTGCTCTAGAGGATTGCCTTTCGGGCAGTGCCACAGCGGTGGACGAAGTCGGCTCCGATGACTACAAGCGGGACATTACACCCTTTAACAAGCGGCTGCAATATACGCCCGCAGCTATCGCAGTGCCGACCACGGTAGAGCAGATCCAGAGTGCCGTAGCATGCGGCAAAAGACTCGGCTACAAGGTCACTGCGAAATGCGGAGGACACAGCTATGCATCTTTGGGTCTCGGTGGGGAGGACGGCCATCTCATCATCGAGCTAGATCGCATGAATTCCGTCAAATTAGACACGGAAACGAATATTGCGACTGTGGATTCGGGTACGAGGCTGGGCCACCTGGCAGCGGAGCTGTTTGCCCAAGGAAATCGTGCGATATCCCACGGAACTTGCCCCGGGTGAGTTGAATCGATGTCATGAGTAATAGCTAAAGCTAACAAGTTAGTGTTGGGATATCCGGTCATGTCCTCCACGGTGGGTTCGGTATGAGCTCGCATACACGCGGACTAGCATTGGACTGGGTGATTGGAATGAACGTGCTGTTGGCAAATGGATCGCTCATCCACACTTCGGCAACAGAGAACAAAGAGGTCTATTGGGGTCTGCTCGGCGCAGGCTCGAACTTCGGAGTCGTCACAAGTTATGAGCTCAAGACGTTTGAGCCACCAGCAAACGTCACTTGGTTTGTGGCCAACCTGCCGTTGAAGAAGAACACTTCCGTCGCTGGTTTAGAAGCGTTGGAAGATTATGCTTTGAACACCATGCCCGCTGAGCTGAACATGCGTTTGTATGCCACGCGCCAATTCACCCAGCTGGAGGGTATCTATCAAGGCAACAAGACGGACCTCCAAGCTGCACTAGCGCCGCTGTTGAACAAGACTGGAGGTAATCTCGCGGCAGCCACGACGACCACTTGGATCAAAGGTCTTGAACATTTCGCTACCATGAAGCTGAACCAGACATATCCCTACACCCAGGTGGTAAGTAGTCGTACTTCGCACGATGACACTTACATGACTGACTTCGTCGTAGCAAGAGACCTTCTACGGCAAGAGCCTAGAATTGAAGGGCTTGAATGGGACTGCTGCAAAGAAATTCTCGGACTATTGGTTCGACGTGGCCAAGAATGAAACGGCTCATTGGTACATCCAGATGGACCTCCACGGAGGCAAGAACTCGGCAGTGTGGAAGGCTGATCCGGAGTTAACGTCTTACGCGCACCGGGACAAGCTGTACATCCTCCAGTTCTACATCACAACAAGTGCCACACCGGAGGATGGCATGAAATTCGTCAACGATTGGGCGTCAGCCACGACATCTTCGCTGACGGCGTCTGACTGGGGAATGTACTTCAACTACCCGGACACGCAGCTGAATCGAACGAAGGCGCAAGAAATGTACTGGGGCAATAATCTTGCCAGGCTGCAGAAGCTGAAGGCGGAACTGGATCCCAACGAGCTATTTTACTACCCCGTGTCGCTAAGTCCGGCGCAACAACCCGAGCTTGCGTAGGTAGATTCGACATATGAGCGGATATTCACGTGTACATAGATGCAAGATACCATCTAAGGGGGTTCAGAAACGAAAGACTTCCCGAAGAATTCTTAGTTGAGTTTTGAATATCCTTGCCGCGGCGACGGAAAAGATATTTACTCTCTTTTTGGAGGAGGGAAACGAAGACGACTTAAGGATCGTGAAGAGAGGAGATGTTGACGACGGACAAACGAATAAGAACTTCAGAACTTTGAATAAACAATTGAGGTCCCACCAATAGTGGATAAATGCTTCTCCCGTTCCCTCGTCGTGCCCCGCCCGGCACATGAGAGCCCCCATCCATGGATCTGCCAATCAGAACGATGGTGCTCCAATTTGGGTGGCATGCAGCGACACTAGCACTCATACAGCGACAAATGGGCCACTACTTCCCCTGTAATCTCAGCTACAGTCGAGGGCTAGCAGAACTCAGAATTCGACGACTTCAGTTTTATTTACTACCTAACTCAACAACTCTTTCGTGTCTAAATATCCATTCCTGATCTAGCTGATGAATTGATTTCCTCTATAGTCTCTTTGAGCTTCACTTAGTCTTTGTCATATATGGCGTCCGATCCAAGTCACATTCAATATCATTCCCTTTCTCATTTTAAGGATCCTTGGAAAGCATCTCTCATCGAGGGTGCCCCTAATTTACACGACGAATTTCCAGACTATCATCTGTCCAATCCAGAATCATTGGTCGCTACGTCGTTTCTGCACTCTTTTCAACTCGGCACAGGCGCCTCTATCTTTACGCAGTCCCTTATCCCTGCGATATTCGAAGCCAAGCATGAAGTTATTCTAGTTACTTGCTTTTGGGCGTCGTCGCCAACCCTATCAGCATTGAGAGAGGCGCTAGAGAAGCTCGCTAAAGAACGCTGTGAACGCATACATAACGCCCGTGCAGCCAGCTCCGGTGAAGATGTTCTGCCATCCTTGAAGATCCGTATCTGCTTCTCGTCGAGATCTCTGTTCCAGAAGCTGTTCCATACATCGTCAAGAGATGGATATCTGTATCCGCCATCAATGTGGGCTACACAGCTAGGCTTACCAAGCCCCGAAATTCTAGATTCCGGCCTCATCGATCTACGTGTAAAGAGCCTATTCTTCTTACCATTTAGTGTAATGCATCCCAAATTCCTGATTATTGACCGACAAAGGGCTTGGCTTCCTAGCTGCAATGTGAGTTGGGAAGCATGGCTCGAGGGGTGCGTCGAAATCACTGGAGATACTGTTGCCGGCTTGGTTGAGTTCTACCGACATGTCTGGGACAAGCAGCTCGCGAGTCAACTCACTACTCGAGTTGAGTCGAACCCTGGATCTGTTAGACTTCCAAGCGGTGGACGACTCGGATTGACGTCAATCCAAAGCCCAGCTAGTCGTATCGTGGAATTTGCAGGAGTCGCAACTCCGACAGTGCTATTACCATCTTCTCACCACCGTAACCCCAGATTCGACCTCATCCCGTGGCACAACTCTCCATTGCCACCCCCGACACCCCTCAATCATGCCATACTGCGGCTCCTAGATATGGCAGAAAGCTTTATCTATATGCAAACTCCGAATCTGACGTCTGCAGCTGTGGTTGATAGCCTTCTCGAAGCATTGAAGCGCGGCGTTAACGTGTCTATATTGACTAGTAAGGGGCTGATGCTTCTGGAGCAAATCGTTACAGCTTGTACCACAACTTCGCTTTGTCTCGGATCGCTAATCCGAAAGTATCGAAAGCTTCAAGCACAGCGCGCTCAATTCGATACCAGTCGTGGGTCTGAAGATTCAGAGCCAGCTATTGACGTTGAAGTACAACAACCTCCATTAGGGTTCTTAAATGTCTCCTACTTCCGTCCGGATCCCTCAAATCGGGCTGATGGAGTAGTCGAAGAGCCAGTGCAGTCGCATCTCAAGCTCACTATCGTGGACGGTCAATACACCGTTCTTGGGTCTGGAAATGTAAGCACCTACGTCTGAAATTTCCATTTCGGGGACATTTCGGGAGTACACAGTGCAGTAGAAATCTAACAAGTCCTATTTGAACACCCTGCGTGAATCGCGAACTTGTAGGAGAAGCATGCTAATCCGATCATTACAGATGGATCGCGCAAGCTGGTTCACAAGCCAAGAACTAGGAGTTATGTTCCACTCGACAGATTTCGCGACTTCAATTGGCTCCGCAGTTGGCTCGGTACTCGATGGTAGACGAGATCTGGTTTTTTCGTCATCATCGTCATACGACCAATTGACAGGAAAGCCGAGCCCGGGCCCTGAAGCGGGCTGACGGCTGCAAGACGTAGCCACGGCGACGATGGTTGGATGGCGAGGTTTGTTGACGGCCTCATACTACGTTTGGTCGAGCAAGACAGTTCGTCGAGCTTCCAGCTTGTTTAGGGCTTAAATACAAGGCTGGATGGGCTTATGCTGCTTCTTACCAAGGCAGCTAAAGCAATCACCGGGGATGTTGGCATGCGCTAAAGAATGTGTAGCTCGAGCCGCCACCTAGTTCGGTAGCAGTGAACCACACGCAGCCCCTCACAAAAGGCACCCTGAGATCGCACATGCGGCGAATCCTGATCTGTGCTCTGCTAGTATGGCGGTATGGTCGCTGGTATAAGCAATATTCTTTCCAAGCACCATTACTACCGGCAATATAGCAGGGGATCAGACAAGGTTGCTTGGGCTGACCGAGTTTTCATGATCGGAACACGCCGCCATTTCTTGGGTAGTGCTCATATAGGACAAGATTCAAGCCAGAGCCTTGGCTCTTCATCCTACTCGCTGGATACGGCTAGTTCTGTCGCAACGACAACATTGGCACGAGACCACGGATGTCTACTATAGTAGTACGATCACCGCTGTTTTCTCTACAGTCATCCAACGTTGGCTAGAGTAATTGAGTTCGGCTGGTGGCAATATCACAGCTCATCCTCGCATGAGAGCTGATGTGAGACCTGCGGGCGTCTTCCGTCACCGAGTTGTTCAGAGTCCAATAGCTGTCTCACCCTTATCTGGTGCCTGGTCAGGCTGGCTGGCTGGGGGTTAGCTCCCGCCCGAACTGATTACTCACATGCATACCGCCGATATGTCTACCCTTGACCGATCGCTGATCACCATAACGGTCCAGTCACATTCGTTGGTTCTATGCCTACCGTCCCTTACGTTACACCAATCTCCTACGTAGAGCCTAGAACCAAGGCACCGGAATTGGCTTGGCGCATGTTATCTCTCCCGTTCACTTTTTAAATGACCGCACAACAAGAAATCCTTCCTCGTCCCTTCGGATTTTGGCGTCTTAATACATTGCATCACTTTCTTCTCTGACTGGTCGATCCGATCACACAGCCCGGTTGCGATTGGCTTTTCGCTGTCGCAGAAGACATTCTTGACAATCACCATCTATGGAATTCATGGCCGACTTCTTTTCTCTACTACTTAAAGGAATTTACGGACGTCTTAAAACCGCCACTGGCAACTGGCTTTCCGCGACTTGAGGCCATAGTACCTGTTTCGAGATAGATAACTCCGACATGGCATCTTTAGGTGTCGACTATTCAACCACGCCTCCAGGCTACCGGGCCGAAAATGATGCTTCGGACGCGGAGAAGGCTGCTCTTGGCCGGAATGGCAGTCACATCGAAACCCTCACAACAATCGGTGACAGCGACGGCACCCATCGTAGGCTCAAACCTCGCCATATCCAATTAATCGGTATTGGTGGCACGATTGGCACTGCACTCTACGTTCAAATCGGCAGATCCTTGCTCGACGGCGGCCCAGGAAGTCTTTTCATTGCCTTCTCGCTTTGGTGTACCGTCATTCTTGCCGTGACCATGTGTATGGCTGAGATGGTGACGTATCTGCCCATCTCTTCGCCCTTCATTCGATTCGCTGGTCGCTATGTGGACGAAGCTTTCGGGTTTGCTGCAGGCTGGAACTTTTTCGTCTTCGAGGCTGCGCTTGTCCCGTTCGAGGTGACAGCATGCAATGTTATTATCCACTACTGGAGTGACATTGTACCGGCCGGCGCAATCATTGCCATTGTTCTTGTGCTCTACGCGTTGATCAACCTCTTGGCGGTCAAGTGGTACGGTGAAACTGAGTTTTGGGCCGCTCTCGGTAAAGTCTTACTTATCGTTGGGTTGATCATATTCACCTTTATTGTGATGCTGGGCGGAAATCCTCAGCACGATCGGTTCGGCTTTCGATTTTGGTACGAGCCCGGATCTTTCGCCGAGTACTACACTACCGGCTCCCTCGGCCGATTTCAAGGCTTTATGCAGTGCTTGATCCAAGCCTCTTTTACTATTGCCGGTCCCGATTATGTCTCGATGGCTGCTGGTGAGGCTGAGAACCCTCGCGTGGTTATGCCCAAAGCCTTCAACGCCGTGTTCTACCGGCTGACGACGTTCTTCATGCTCGGCTCTCTATGCGTAGGAATTTTGGTTCCCTACACCGATGAGGAGATGACTCAAGCCTTTGCCAATTCCGCACCAGGCGCCGCAGCTTCACCCTATGTCGTCGCGATGAACCATCTAGGGATTAATGTCTTACCGCACATAGTTAACGCTATGGTCTTGTCCGCCGCTTTCTCTGCCGGCAATAGTTATGTGTACTGCGCGTCCCGATCGCTCTACGGAATGGCCCTTGAGGGCAAAGCACCCAAATTCTTAACAAAGTGCTCGAGAAGGGGTGTCCCCATCTACTGCGTGGCATTTACCTTACTGATTGCTTTGCTGGCGTTCCTCCAAGTCGGCGAAAATGCCGCCGTTGTGCTTACATGGTTCGTCCAGCTAGTAACTGCGTCTCAGCTCATCAACTTCAGCGTCATGTGTGTTACATACATCTGCTTCTACCGTGCGTTGAAGGCGCAGGGCATCAGCCGCGACAGCCTGCCCTACAAGGGTTTCTTACAACCCTATGCCGCCTATTATGGCCTAGCCGCGACTTTCATTATGACATTCGTAAGCGGCTATACAGTTTTCCTGCCAGGGAGATGGAACATTCCCACATTCCTATTCTCGTAAGTCTGGCATTGAAGATATCCTGCACGACACGGCTGACGGCTTTACTAGGTACACAATGATCGGTGTCTGCCCGATTCTTTTCATCGGCTGGAAGCTGATACATAAGGCTCCATTTCATCGGCCGCATGAAGTAGATTTATACAGAGATGTCGCTGCAGTCGAGGACTACACGAACAAGTTCATTCCAACGCCACCCAGGTAAGTTTCCCTTGTTTCGATACCCTAAACTTCCTGGTTAACATGAATAGGAATACATTTGAGAAGTGGTTCAATTGGGTATTCAGCTAAGGATCCCGTTTCACCTGAGAGAGTCATCGTCAATATTCAGCCTTTCCTTTGCTCCCTCAAAAGCACACATCATCTGTATCAATTGCAGAATATCTAATATATATCGTCATTCGAGGAATATAAAAGTCAGCTTTATCCAATCATACTTGCACTAAATACTCCGCGAGAAACAATATGATACGTGAACACAACAAGTTTAGCAATTTAATAGTAAGTACATTCTGCTCATATCCAACCCTTTCCGCCAGGGGTTTGGTCGAACGTCACCTTGAGTGGCCTGGGTTTACCTGATAATCCCAACGGTCCGGACGGGCTAGGAGACCTCCCCTTTCGACCTGCTTCATAACCAGCGGGCGAGCTATGCATTGATGAACGTGTTTCCGGACGCGATTTCCATTCGCCTAGGTTTCTGTTTTCGGCATTCTCCTTTGCTTTGCCTTGCCTTCGCCCACACCAGGACGCAATGAGTATTAGGGTTATGAGGGCCAGGGTCCCGAGTATGGCGGCGACGACGGCGATTGTGAGGTTTGGTGACGACGGTTGGTTGGACACGCTGCCTCCCGCATTAGGTGAAATAGCCGGTTTTGCCGGTGTTGGGTTGCCTGTAGCGCTAGGGATTGTAAGCTGTATTGACGATGCTGCTGTTACTCCCGTGATGCTATCAGCAGCTATGAGCGGAAATACCAGTTTCGATGCCATTGGTGCCACTCGAAACAATGTATCTAGCTCCCCAACGCTGGCGCAGAGCGGTTCTACGAAGGCTGGTTTATCCACCCTGACCGTCGCGAATATCTTTCGGGACTGGCATTGCAATGGGCCGCTTTAAGAAGCATTGAATTAGCCAAGATAACGAATCGGGCAGATGCAGGCTATCGTTACCAGTTGGAGGTTGCGCCATCCCTGAACACGACCGCGTTGTCCTTACAAGCTGTAGCAATGGAACATTGGGAAGACGTTGAAGCACAGCGAGCTGCGAAGCTAGACGACGTGAAGAACACTTGGCCGCTGGGGCAGTATATTGGTTTCGCTAGTAGCTTCCATTAGCTATCTTTACGCCCTCACATGCAAGGTGAATATTGACATACTCGTAGTATCTGCAATGGCAAAGCCTTGGAACGGGTCCCCGGTGATGAGAGGAGAAGGGGGGCTCGTAGTTTTGATTTCCGACTGTCCCAAGACACCATATTGTCCCAGCACCGCTCCCAGCAAGGCTGATTGCCAGAACCACTTCTTTAAATCCATTAGGGCCTATATCGTCATACGGCTTACGTTGTAATCAAATATAACAAAACCCTCAGAGAAGTTCCCAACGACTCAGATCCGGTCAGTTGATTTGGAAGATTCGTCTCAGAGCTGGGACGACGAAGACAAACACCCAAATAAATATGATCCCTCTCCACCTAGGCACAATTTCAACCGTAGCACTTAGGAATATTTGTTTCATTATGCGAAATTCAGTTCATTTCAGAATCGTGCTACTATGTTAACTTTTGTTTCATTGTTCCTAATCCAGCTCACGGCCTCGAAGAATCCTTATTCAGCCTCACAATATACCTATATTTGGTGTACGAACACCCCCTGGAGGCGTAGTAAGGCACAACAAAATAGGCAGTAAATGTCTCGTGGTCGACCCACGTGGCGCGTTTTCGCTCAAGAAACATGAATAAATAAACGTATCCAGTGCCCAAGGATGCGGCGAACCTGCAATGTTGTGTAATCGCCGTTTAGTGTTCCATGTCTTGAGAGCTTCATAATTATTAATCACTCAGTGGCGCGGCATACTTCCATCAGTCTGTCGGACCATTTTCTATCTCCATCTCGTATATTCCTTCAGTCACTTGGCCATGATGATCCCCAGACAGATTGGCAGGTAGTCATACCTCTAAAAACTCTACTGGTTCAGGGGAAACAGTATCAAAGGGTCGTCTGCCCAGCGTCATGCAAAAGGCGTACCGGAGGATGACACCAAGTTTAGTTGCAAAGAATGTAGCCCTCTTCACATTTATCTGTTCCCATCTGCTCCACTTTATTTGGCTCTTGTAGCCGCCCGGAATTCGGCCTCGAACTACCTTTTGAGCTACCCCAGAGCTCGAAGCCCGCCTACAGTAAAACATCAATGTGTGAATATCACCGCCATACTAAACAGGTGCTAATCCTTCCTACTTCATGTACCCCCCTCTTCGTATAATTGCCGTTTAGTCGGCGGACCCAGTGAGGTTCTACATAGATCGAGCAGAAGCCACCTTAGCCCTAGACCAGTCGATCAGATCCGTGATGTCAAATGCAACCCCCTACACTGGGGCACTAGTCTTACTAGCAGCTTAGTAGTTGATCACTTGAGAAATTTTATTGCTATATAGAAATGTTATGACATTCTCACCCTGTGGAGATTTCAAGAAGATAGGGCTACAAGTGACTAACTTTAGGTAGGCCTCGAGAGACAACAGACTCTCCCCTTAGATACGAAGAAGGGGGATAAATATCACACCATAAAAAAGGAGGTTTCCTAGTCCTAAGGGGCAGAGTTGTTAAATGTATCTAATTGGCATTTCCTGGCACGCCATTGTTGAAGCATGAAGCATGAGTGAGGATACAGCTCTGCGTAGACAGTACCAATACCAATGTTCACAATATCTAAAGACGAGGTAAAGTAGTATCTTATAGAACTATTTACTCCTCTAACTTGGTTTTTAAGCGTTAAAAAGAACGTGTGTCAGTTGGTTATCGAACTAAAGTAGATATTTCCGTGAAGCCTACTAAGGCCCCCCTATTTTGTGGCCATCATTTTAGTCCATGCGAAGAACTCTCCAGAGCTGATGAGGGTTCTTAGACTCGACATTTCCGGCCCAGCCAGAAATCTGGGTGCTGTTCCAGAAAGTAAGCAAAGAGATCTACCATAATATGTTAAGGAAGCTTACCTGTTGGCCGGATTGCCATTCAGAAGATCCACGTAGGTGCCGGTGCCCACGTTTTGAATCCTGTTGACGTTAGTCAGACAATCTTCTATGAAGAATCATAAAGGACATACATGAAGACTCGACCCTTAGTATCGGCAGTGACGAGGCGCCAAAGCTGGTGGTCGTTGGTGTTGTTTGTTTGAGCACCTGCCCAGCCGTTGATGCGCGTTCCATTGTCCTTGCCTCCATTGTAGAGGTCCATGTTGGCTGTTACAAATTAGCCTCGGACTTAAACAGGCACCTAGGTGCATGCATGTGGGTGGAATGGTCTTACTATTGGCCTGGACATTTCGAATCACCCATGTAGGCCACACGTCACTCTTATCAACCCTCTCGAGTTTCCACTGCTGGTTCTTACCACCGTGGAATTGGTACCCGATGATGTGGGTGCCGTTTTGGGTTCCCCCTGAAGGTGTTAGCCTTGGTAGGTAATCTGCGTACCTATGATATTGGCGTTGATGAGAGGGGAGGGAGTCTACCTTGAGAAAGGTCAAGGCAAGTGCCAGTTCCGTAGTTGAAGAAGCTGACAACCGCTCCGTCCAAAGAATCGATGAAAGACATGGTGATCGAAAGTGCAGAGATGTTATTCTTGAAGAGTGATATGAATGTGTCGATGTATTAATCTCTGTCCTGGGAGTCACTATGGGGATGTCGTTGGATTATATACACTTTGAAGGAAGGGACTGTAGGGCCCTAGAGGTATCTCCCCGTGCCAATGATGTCTAGGTGCCAAAGGTCGTGGTTGAAATACGTAATATATTGGACTTCATCTCCCAAAAGAGCACCTTAGCATGTAGCTGGAAATGATAGTATTGGCATGGCTGTAGTGTGCCGCATATGAGACATATCGTCTCCGATCATCGAATTTGCAGCTAATGTCTACTATACAGTGTATGTAGTCCTGAAGGCAGTTGCGCATCATCTCATAAGCTACTAAGATACCTATGTCCGAGGAAGTCGCAGGCGTGTATTCCTTAAGTCTCAATGCCGTTTTTAGTAAGAGACTGTAATGCTCTAGAGCATAGAAATAACTACCTGAAGAAAATAATCAAATGCCAAATCTCGTGAAGAGTGGTTTGATATTCATATCTCATAACCTCTACGAAATAGGATAAGGTCGTTAGTATGTTCGCTACATACCTAGATAGGTACTAGACAAGTTCAAGGCTCTTACGGATATGAGACGGAAGCTGGATATCTAGTGGTAGGTAGGTAAGGTACACGGACTTCTTATTGTCGGTGAGAAAGCTTCCTGCACATATCGGTCTTCGCTTGCAGGTCCGGGCCCAACTTGCTGTATGTCTGCAAGGGATCATGATGAAGCTGAAATTCCGAACAGCGCATGATGCTTTTCGGCTTGAAACATCCTGCATAATGGTGACCACTTGGTGATCTAATACATGTAGACCTCAAGGTCACCAACAGACTAGACTACAATTAAATTTCAGCTGGATATGAGCAGTTGATTAATCATTTTTGTATTTCCATAGCGAAGACGCCTGGCCACTCGTGACACTCCGTGAAAGGTAAGTCTCTTGGTGCCGCAACGGCGTTCCGCAACGTGTCTGCATATCCAGCTTGCGAGTCGACGCCACATAACCCCGCAAGATGATCAAATACGTACCTACGTAGATATGATGCTGCAGTGTTACCTGCGTGATTATGGGGAAGAGGTCTGGACCGCTGTTAGTCGCGAGGGAGGGCAGGAAGTCCATTAAGCTACAATATTTTCGGTCAATAAAGCAGCTTATTAGATGGCGCCGCATGTTATTGAGATGTACCCAAACCCAGAAATGCATAGTTTGAGATTATGTTAACCGTCGGTCAGTTGGATTAATCTATCTGATCAGTAGGAAATCCATTTCCGCTTCAAGTATTCCGCGAAGGCATCTAAATAGACGGCGCATGGTTAACCGCAACAAGAAATCTATTTGATATACCATTTATGTCGCAATGTAAGCGGAGGCCAGTCTGATTAGTTCTTACCGCTCATAGGGGCTAGAACTCTCATTAGTCGTGTCTTTCTGCGACCTAGGACGCACCGTTCTACTTGCTTTTGGTGTAAACCTTGGCGAGTCTGCCGAAAAAGTAGCCACCTGAATGCATGTGTTGAAACTGTATGAAATTATTGGAACACTTTTACAGGAGCGCGGAAAAGAAGACATAAGCCGATTTATACTGAAACCATTAGCACGGTAACCCAAGTATACTAGTGAATAGGGGTAGTTATTCCCTCTAGCCCTTATGACGGCCCATAATAAAGCGTACTCTGCCTACCTCGGGAACAACAGTAGGATCCGGGAATGGGCGTATATTTTGAGGAGTGCCTTTTGTAAGGGGCTGAGGTTGACTTTGTCGCAATCTACATCGATACTCCCTATTTAACACATTGTTTCTTAATCAATTAGGTATCTTTGGCACACATTCCTACCCTAATTCAACTTTCAGGATCATTTCATGGGCTTCCTGGCTTCTTTAGACTTGCTCTACCGATGATATGAATCCGGCAAGAGTGGAACGCCATGTTGTGGCAACTAGCTAAGCTTGGCGGTATGTCTTAGAAAGTTTTAGCAAGCATCCAAGCAAGCATCCAGTCGCTACTACCTGATATCCTCTGGCTTGGATATGGATTCAGGAAGGAGAGGGGCGTTTGGCAGGATATTACCTCGCGTCAACCTAAGGCTAACAGTCCGTCCCCGTATAGAATCACGCCCCTCAGCTGCGACAAGACAATATCGTTACAGACAGACTTCGGAGGCGTGCTTAAGAGACGAAAATGCAGTCAGCATAGACCTAACAACTAAGACCACCTTTAGACACGATAGGCTAGGGATGATGGATCCTTTACGAAATGCAACCTCTTATATTTTATACCATATTAGGCGAATCCTGCGAGGATCGTGGCCGCCTCTGTCTCTGGCCCAACGTCAGGCACGCCAGGAGGGAGTTAGCCTTGGCGTTCACATGTAGCGGCCCCTATTCTCGGATAGACCAGGACCAGTTAGTTCAACAGCCTGCCTCGTATGGCAACTAACGAGATGAGTGCCCTATTACGTACCAACACTTCCACATCCCAGATCCCCCCTTTTCAGTACCCATCACTATGTTTCTAGGAGGAATCATATCGCTAGACGCAACTGTACAGTCAGGAATGGCCCACAATCCTTGGCCGTGAAAGGCCTCGCCCGACCAGCTGCGTATCACCAACCGAGTAGAAGGAAGTCCGTTGTTGTACCCTCTTGGTCGTATCCAATCCTATCTTGTGCGTCTCATAATTACTCAAGCTCTTTTGATTGGGAGGAGGGTTGGGGTTTGGAGGGCCGCCCGACTTCCCACATAAATCCCCACATATCGTCAAGCGCTACCCTGGCCTTCGTGAAGCAAGTGTAAACTTCTTCAAGGATTACCTACCAATGAGTACAAACCGACGACTATATATTGGCTCCCTAGAAGGGTGGCTAAGGGGCTTACTAGTCTCGAGTTTAACCCGTGGGCATACACATTTAAGGCCAGAGCCGGGTATACCGAGACGCATATAATTATGCCGTGTATAGCCTAACAGGGGATAGGAGCCAGTCTTAGCTTCGAAAAGGATCCTCAGTAACGAACAACTTCAACATATGCTGGGAGTTTATAAACGTGAAATAGTCAAGCTCAGCGCTAGACACGCACATCTTGTTTTTTTGCATATATCAGCTGTTAATTTGCTGTTTTTTCGGGAATGGGTTAATGGGCTCAAGAGAAAAGAAGACCTGTTGATGATGTGGATATCGACAACACAGAGAGCTCGCCAGTGCCTTCGAAGCGGCCTCGAATAGCGTCTTGATATGGTAAAGGGGTAATAATGCAAAATAAAGAGAAGTCGGAGCTCACACCGCTCACTTCGGCTATCGAAGTTACTAGGATGGGAAGGATAGGAAACTAGGTGGAAAGATTCGAGGAAAGGTGTGACCTGTACCTATATAAGATAACATCCGGTGAAACGTTTTATTACTGCGTTCTCAGACAGAATGGCCACTTGTAAGTCATGCCCTCAATGAAATGTGCGTATTAGTGGTATAGTGCATTAGTGACGGACGAAAAGAGAAGCGCCTGTATCATCTCACATGCAAGTTGTAAGTCAAAAGGCCTCAAAGCCGAGACCTGCAGCAGCCGGCTCGCTCTGCCGTCTGCCGTCTGCCGTCTGAACCTTGTAGGTAGTTTAGGTAGTCAAGCTCTTCTGGTAACAAGTGCCAAGCAACGCGGGATAATGGGCCATGTATGGTAAATGCGAGACAGTTGAAAAGACTTAATTCAGTTGCTTTCCTAACTTGTAGAGACACGGCCCGTTCCAAATGTAGTTCGTAGTGCAGTTTATAGTTTAGGTTGACGGAAAGATCTTCATGATGTGCGCTGTCACTGGCAACTCATTGGTAGGGAACGAGCCGGAATACATGCATGTGTTGAGGTGTTCATTTTTTCTCTACAACTTGATATCTGATTATCAAATTTGGCTTGGCTGAGAGCCGGGATGCATCCGGCGTGTTACGTTGTAATCATGACGGAGCTTCTGCGCAGATTGCGATCGTGGAACAAGGTATAGATAGTGTTGTAGGCCAAACTCGCACAGATGGTACCGTGAAGTGATATAAGATGCGGATTTAAATACAGTGACTGAATGCTGTTGGAAATCAACCAAACAAACTCAACTAAGCAACTGCAATTTCTGTCACAAAACATTACCATTATTCATTCTGACGCCAGTCGCCATGGCTCCCAACCAATCCAACCTCACTGACCCAAAGTACGGCTATGACTTCGTAGTCTCCACCACCCAGGAAAGTATCAACTCAGGCCTGGTTCAATACATTCAAAACACTGGAAGTAAACAGCCGTTCACTTACCTCTGTTTCCTGGCGGACGAGAATGGAGACCCTACTGACGAAAAGTCTCTCGACGAGATTCTGGAGTTGAGCGGGGGTATCAACCCTTTTGACATCCCTGACGGTACAGACTGGAAGGACGAACGCATCCAGGAGCTGTATCAGGCCCGTCTGGTCTGTGCTATCAGAATGCGAACTGGCATTCCGCCAGGCTGCATCGTAAATGTTCCAAACAAGGGACCGCAGTTACAGTTGCCTGAACCAATCGTCACTTTGGGTAAAACCTCTGAGGCTGTTCTCTTCAATATGTACTGCTCCGAGGTGGCCATCATCAAAAACAATGTCCCAAGCGGTAAGTCGTAAGGGAACCAACCATTTTTTTGTCTTTGGAGGTCCTCTACCGAGAACATCACCAGACATGTACCATTTACTCAGAAAGAGCTTTGCTAACACCAAGAGTCTAAACATAGGATGGGGATCAAAAGGATCATGGAACTAGTTCAAACAACCGTCAGGAAAGCCGTGGTATGTCAAACGCAAACTAACCTTCTCAACTCAGCTCTAGACAAGAATCTCGACACTCCATACTTCGATGCTCACCCAGAGGAGCGTGAAGCGCTCAAACGCAAGTTGGAAAACCTTTCGGGAACCGCGTTCAGCTTGCAACAGCTCCTGTTCAACCTCCAGAGCGCCGTCGCACAGACAGCCCCAACATTTGTCGGTGTTACTGACGAAACTGCTTCATACCTGTTGGGCAAATCCTTCATCAATATTTGGTCCAAGATCGCGAAAGAACATGGTCTACCACTCATTGGAGTCACTGCTGTGGCTCAACACCCAGACGGATCGCCACTTCGATTGACTGCTCTTGAGCGCTGGGTTAGTCCGGTTGTTGATCCTACAACTGGAGAGCAGATCAAGGAACCATCTGCACTTCAGTTATCTGCGACGACGCTCAACTACCTCTGCGCAACAGATGGACATCCGCTGCCAGGAGCCTCAATCATTCAATTGGAACTGGGTCGAGCCACAAGATGTTGCTCAAACCAGCGGGGTTATCTCCATCAAGCGGAGCACCATGGCGCAATACTTGGCTAACGAAATCCTCCCCTTGGCTCGGAGGTCTTGTATCAAGCCTTATGCGTCTGTAAAAGCGAACAATATTTTTGGCAGTGTCACGTACAGCTGGGGCTTTGCAAGTGAACAGAACACAAAAGTCAAAGTCACGGATTCTGGTCCTATTGTTGCCACGTTGGACTACAGCGCTTCAGATTCAGGCTGGGACCAAATGGCTGCCACTTACGGCGAGCTGAAACTCACCTCAACTTATTCTTGCAGCATTGTATTTGGCGACTATGACTGGACCACATATCCTCCTGTCTACATAGGTGGCAATACCTTCAACGTCATCCAGAACCTCAAGGTTTACGTCTATGTCCAGTGGTCAGCCACGGGCAGTGATGCCTTGGTTGTTGACAAGACTCTCACAGACGAGTATGTCGTTTCTGTTAATGAGATTGGTGGTCTGACATCTTCACCCACGGGAAATTCGACCGTCACTGATAACTCGAAACCAATCGATGTTGGCGTCATCGTCAACTGGTTCACCGGGGTCAAGGACTTGCTCGAAGCCACCAAGAATAAGAGCTCGCAATTCTTGAATACTCACATCGAAACTATTCCCTTCAACCAGATCAAGAACTTTGTGTTTCCCGGGGCCCACGTTTTCTCTTACAAGACCGCATCATTCTCTAATTTCTCGGATCTCGCATGTCTGATCACGTATGTGAACCCAACAGACAACCAATGGCAACGTGAGGACCTCACGCCTCATCGCCGGATCGAAGGTCCTCCCAAAGTCATCGAACTTGATGAGGTGCCACCTCTTGCTGCGTTTGTCATGGAACTCCGGGCCGAGGAGCTCAGCTGCTTGGTGAAAGAGGGCATGGCCAAGAAGTCAGGATTGGAAATTGAGGGTTTACCTGACGTAAAGGGGAGCTTCACTGTCGACAAGGTCGAGAAAGGCAAGGAAGATCCCGAAATCGAGGGTAGGTCTACCTTCCCCAAGCACCACTAATCTTCCGGCGTCGACCTCAAGTCGAAGCAACCTGAAGAACGAGCAGTCGTCACAAGCAATACAGAGCTGATGCTCAACTACGTACAGGGAGAACTAGTTAAACCCCAGGGCAAGTTTCGGGCTCTCCAGGCCGCGGATGGAACCGCGTTGCTCTTCGCCATTGACTCCTCGGGCGTTTTCAACGTCATTGAAGAGACTGTAGCGCAGACGCAGACCGGCTGGAGGGCCATCGACATGTCATCTTCTGACTAGATCTCCAACCCCTATTAGAGGTCCCTTCCTTTCGATGCGGAGAATCGACCGAGCTCGATTCAGATCACCAACATTTACATTTCTGAGACCGATCAGCAACGGCAGTATATCATGGTCGACATCTTGCGCGATCCTGAGTCCGAACTCAAGGCTACATCCCGCTACGTTGTCGACCCCTTCTCTACGTCGGGAGTTTACTGGACGTCTCGGACCCTGCCCTTTGAGGTTGAGGAGGGTACCTACCAAAGCTGTCTGGGTCGTGTCTCAGGTGGCTTTGTAGACGGTATTTACACAGCCGGTGCCGTTAAAGGCGTCGCTCAACTATCCTACGTGCCCCTTTTCAATCTTTCAGGCAGTGCTCCCCCTATGCCAACTCGTCTGCCTCTCCCCAACAGGACATTGGCAACAGCAATCGCCTCAGCTCGCTATGATGACGACAACTCGTCCTGGTATGGCACCACCGATCTTTACGCTGTCGCTAATTCCACACTCTACCGATGGAATCCTGATCAGCAGCTGGACGATAACACCATGGGAACAGCGCTGCTGACCAACCCTGTGTTCGCTGGCACCGACACTCTGATTGCGCTTATGCGTGGCAAGATAACCACCATCTTCGGCAAGAATGCCAGCAATGTCGTCTACTACACATCGTGTCACATCGATCACCTTGCGGACCCAGCGTCTTGGAGTGCTCCGGTCCCTGTACTCCGCGGCATCGAGCGCATCACCTCATTCATCAACCTCAAAGACGGTGGGAACACAGTCTTTGCAGCAGGGGGCAGCAAGATCCAGAAGCTCACCCAAGCGACTAATACCGACTCCAAGCTCTGGCATGCCCAACCCATTATGCTCGAGGCGGCCCCTGAGAGCAAGCCTATGTCGTTCAACTCATATACTACTACGATCAATGTCAAGGGACAAAATGGTCTGCCCCTGACGAAAGCTGAAATTGTTCTTACAACAAAGGCGCATACCCCTGTTTACATC
The DNA here is from genome assembly GCA_022578875.1 of Hypoxylon crocopeplum. Taxonomy (NCBI): domain Eukaryota; kingdom Fungi; phylum Ascomycota; class Sordariomycetes; order Xylariales; family Hypoxylaceae; genus Hypoxylon; species Hypoxylon crocopeplum. The sequence continues at coordinate 798,146 of MU399566.1, forward strand.
GATGGACTTTACTATATCCTGTCAACCATTCCGGTGACTGTCCCCGTCAACCAATCTGGACAAGTGATCGTCATTCAGGCAACTGACAGGATTGTTGGGGCTACCATCCATGTGAGGCTGGAATATGCTGAGTATACCATCAACCCCATGGCCAATTCATTTGAGAAACTGGCCAAACTCTCCGACAAGAACGCTCTGAAGAGTGCGCAGATTCGGACAAATACTATTGCTGGTGGTGTCGTTGGAGAGTCCAAGACCGATTCGTTGGTTTCATATTCAGTATCCGACACAGACCTCAAGGCGACTGCGGACAGTATCAAGTTGTTGACTGATGCTTACAACAAGCATCAAATTGAGGCTCAAAAGTCACCGCTCCGTATGGTAGCTCCAGTCACTTCAAATTTGGTGATCTCACAGGGTAGCATAACATACGGCCTTGGTGATTACATCGCTATAGCAGCTGGCGACTTGTTTAATTGGCTGAAGACGGGAGTCGAAAAGGTCATCAATGTCATCAAGAACGCTGCCACGGGTCTGTGGGAGTTCATCGTCAAGATTGGCAAGGACATTTATCGTGCTGTTCTCGACACAGTGGATGCTGTCGTCGGGGCTATCCAATGGGCCTTCGACAAGATCAAGACGGGAATCGAGAAGCTCACTCGCTATATTGAGTTCTTGTTTGAATGGGACGACATCCGCCGTACCAAGCAGGTCACGCATAACTTGGTCAAGTACTATCTCATTGAAATGGTATCTAGCATCGAGACGGCCAAAGATGCATTTGACGACTGCATGGATGGTGCGGAGAAAGCAGTGGCTGAATGGTCTGGTATCAAGGACTGGTCAGCACTGGGCGATTCGGCTTCGAAGCCACCTTCAGGAAATGCAGCCGATGCTACCAGAGACCAAACATCCGGTTCCCAAATATTGGCAGGCCATTTCAGGAATCAGGCCGACAGAATCACGATACGACATGGGATGCCTGAAGCGAGCTTGGTGCAAAGCTTGGTTGATGAAATGATGGCAGCAATGGAGTCACAAGGGATGGTCTTTACACGGACCTTTCAGCAGCTCCAGGACCTTGCCCAAGATTTCCTGAAGCTCAGCCTTGCAGATATTCTCAAGCGCCTTGTTGGAATTCTTGTTGAATCTGTCCTGGGCACAACTAAAGTTGTCGTAGATGCCATGTTGGATGTCTTGTATAGGCTCGCTGGGACGGTTGTTGAGGTCCTGGACACTACCATCCACATCCCCATCATATCCGACATTCTCAACGCTATCGGAATTCCCGATATTTCTTTCCTTGATCTGTTCACTTGGATCGGCGCAGCAGGAATCACAATCGTTTTCAAGATCGCTCGTGGTGAAGCCCCATTCCCAGACAATGCTTCAACTCGGGCTTTGATCGATGCCCAAGATTGGCCTTCATTTTCGGCAGTCTTGAAACAGCCAATCTCTGTGTCATCTGATGAGAAAGACAAGGGAGCTTTTGACTTGGGGATATCAAAGGACATAGGACAACTCATCTACAGCGCGGGCCACGCCCTTGGCGGTTTCGTTGTTTTCGCAGGAAACTTCCTGTTTTTTGCTGAGTCTATGGATGTCAGTCCTACCAATGTATTTGGCATGCCTTCAGCCGTCATGGGTGTGATCGGTGCTCTTGCAGCGGGTGGTGCAGACTTCCTCGTTGCCAAGATGCCCATTGAGAACAAGGCCGTTTCTACCCTTCGCACCATCACCACTGTCATATCAAAGATCATCTTCTCTGGCCCGGGTCAGAAATACCTCACGGGGGGCAAACTCTCATTCATGAAGGTAGATGACAACAGAAAGGTTGGGGCTGTATTCAACACCGTCTTGGTGTTCCCTGCCCTTTTCTGCACTTGCTACCATTTCTACGAACTCTCGAACAAGCCTGTGAGCAAGGAACGGTCGTTGGCCATCATTGGAGAGACGTCAAGTATGGTGCAGTATGTTGGGCGAGTGTCGTATTGTGTTGCCATCTTTGATCCTGAGCCAACAACGAGGCTCATACCAGCCAGCGTTATGGCAGGATGTAATGTTGTTATATTTGGTTTGGAGACGGCGGCTGCTATGGTGTTTTAGATGCCTTTACTGAGAGAATATCTTCTTTTATATAGCAAGAAGGAGAAGAGAACGATTCGCGGCACGTTATTTTGATAAAACACCTAAAAGATACTTACCTCGCTTTGGCATTGTAACAGTTAGGCAGCAATATATGCCCACTACCTACTATTTACTTATCTAATAAAAAGGTATAAGTCGTTATATATTATAAGTAATAATAATTCGATTATTTAATTTAGCTTATAATAGTTTAAATAAGCGATAATATAGTAATCTTTGTTTAAGTTAATAAATCTAATATATAAAATTAAATATTTACGCGAAATTTATTTATCGTTTTTAATTTATAATATCGTTATTAATTTTATTTAATTTTATCGAAAAAAACATTTAATTTTAAATAAAGTTTATTATAAATTTCGTTCGTTACGATAAATAACGTTTCGTCGAATTAAATAAAAAATAACCTCGATATATAAATCGTTTATTTTTTTAACTTTAAAGTTAAAATATTAACTTATATATTTTAATAACGTAAATCGATAAACATTAATATTAGTAAAATTTAATAAGAAATTTATAAAAGAAATTTATTTTTTAAATATTACGTTTTATATAAATATTAAAAATAATAATAACGAATTAAAAAAATATAATTATATTTTATTTTATTTTAAATAATATTAAATATACCTTAATTTTTTAAATTTCGATATATTTTAATTTTTAAAATAATTATAAATAATTTCCTATTAATTTTACTAATATTTTAATTATATTTACTTTTATATCGCGATTTTTAAAGAACTTTTATAATTTTACTTTTAAAATAATAATAATAATAATTATATAAATTTATAAACTTTATTAACTTTATAATATTTTAATAACTTTAATAACTTTTATTAAAATGCTTTTAAGTTTTAAAATTATTAACGAATATTTTTTAAACTTAAATTTAAGATTAATTAATATAATAATCTTTAATTTTTCTAATAATTATTAAAGGTTATTTCTAATTATTAAAGCTTTAAAATTTATTTTACGAAATTTCGTAAAAGAAAATTATTTCGATTTTATATAGAAACGTTTATTAAATTATCGTAAAAGTAAAAACGACGATAATTTCTTTATTCGAATTAATCTTTTTTATAATTAAAATAATAAGAAATAAATTAAAGAAATAAGTTTTCGCGTAATATATACGAAAAAGATTAAGGAATACCTTTAGAAAATTAAAATAATACGATTTAAAAAAGTTAATTAATAATAAACCTTCGAAATATATATAAATAAAAATAAAGAAATCTTAAAATATAATTATCGATTAACGTTACGTATTAAGTTTTATTTTAAATATCGACGTTTAAAAAAAAGATAAATAACGATAAATTAAAATATTTATACGAAATAATATTATTAAGCTATTTATTTTACGTATTTTTATTTATAAAATATCTAATAATAAATTAAAATTTACTTTAAAAGATATTAATAATATACGTTAACGAATTAAAAAGCGTTTATAAGAAAGCTTTATAATTATTTAGGTATTTATACGATAATTACGTAAAAATATCTATTAATTTAAAATTCGATAAAAAAATAATAACCGTTTTATAACTTTCTTTTAAATAATGTTTTATTACGTTAAAATATAATAATAATATCATTAAATCTTTAATATTAATAATATTTATAAAATTAATAGATTTAAAATGCCTTTTTTAATTATATAAAATAAATAACTATTAGTTCGGTTTTTAATAAAGTTTTTACTTTTATTTTAAATAAAAAATATAAGAATTATATATAAATCATTAATTATTTAACTAAATTATAATAAAAGATTAAAGCTTTAATATTTAAGGTTATTATTATAAATTTCGATAATAAAATAAGAAATGTTATTAAAGTAACTTTCTTTAAAATTTAATTATAACTTTATATATTTTATATTAATAAAAACGTTACTAATAATATCCTTTATAAATAGAAAAAAAAATAATAACTTTAAACTAAATTTAAGAAAAAACGAAATATATAATAACGATTTAAATTAAAAAAATTAATATTATTTTAAGAACTTAAATAAATAAATATATAAAACCTTTATTATTAATTATATTTAATTACCTAAGCTTAAAGATATTTTACTAATTAAGGAAAGTTTATATAATTTATAAAGAATAATTGTATATTCATTTTTAAAATAATAGTTTATTAAATTTTAAAACTTATTATTTAAAAAGTTTAATATTATTTAATTAATCGTTATTAAATATTTATAATTTATATATTATATTAAAGCGATATTTTAATGTTAATAATTTTAGCGTAATTATAACTACGTTATAATTACCTTAGGATATATCGATATTAAAAAAAAAACTAAAATTCGTAATAATCGATAAATTCGAAATTATATTTAAAAGAATATAATTTAATATAATATATAATTATTAAAAGAAAAGTTTAAGTTTTATAAGTTTAAAATATAAAAAGATAAAATCTAGTTATAAAATATTACGTAATTCCGGAAATAATAGTCCGGTAATTAAATCCTATTATAATTTTCTTTTAGATTTAAATATAATATTATTTTTATTCGAATTTATTTAAAATAAAAAAAACCTTCGTATATTTAATAATCGATAGATATTTATTACTTTTCCGATAATAATATAATTTCCCTTTTATTATTAATCTTTATAAGATTTCCCGATTTATTTCTTTTTTTAGTTAAAGTTAAACGAGCTTTTTTTACGTTAAGTTTTTAATCTTTACGTTCTTTATTTACTTTATTAATTAATATAATATAATTATTTTAACTTATTTATCCGTGGAAATATATTAGTTATAATTTATACGTTACGTTAAATTAAGTATTAATAACTTATTTATTTATTAATATAAAATATCTTTATATATAACGAATTTTACGGGTAAATTTTATCTTTAATATTAGATTTTAATTAAGGTTAAATAAATGATCGTATAAAATAATAAAGTTAAATTTATTATTTTTATCGTATTTATCGTAAGTTATATTTTTATTAACGGAATTAACTTTAAATGGATTAGTTTTAAATAAGTTAATTATAAACGAATTAAACGATAAAAAAATGGAGAAACGTTTTTTATTTTCGATAATATTTAATTAATTAATAACGATTATGTTTTTTAAGTTAAATTTCGATAATTTTTTTTCTTTACCTTTTAATTTAAGTTTAAGGTTTAAATCTAAAAAATCGGGGACTTTCTTTAATTTATTTTTATTAGGAAACTTAACTTTAACCTTTCTAATTAAATTAATTCGCTTAAATTTCGTTCTTAAAAGGTTTATTTTAGATTTAATCGGTTTTCGAATTAATTTCTTAAGAATTATAAATAATAACGTTCTCGGTTTAATCGTTATCCTAAAATATAAAAATACTATATTTATAAAAGAATTTAGGATTTTTATTTAATTAAACTTTTCGTTTTTTTTAAATAAAATAAAGTAACTAGTTTTTTAAATAATAAATATAAGATATAAATTATTTAATATTTATACGTTTAAATCTCGTTTTATAAAAAGATCTAAATACGCGAAAAGTTTTTAAAAGGTCCGATTAATAACTTTTATTTATCGTTATTATATATTTCATTTAAGGTATCTTTTATAATTTATACTTAAAAAAAAGAAACATTACTTTTATTTTAAAAAATATTAAAAGTATATATTTATTTCTTTTATATATCGATTAATATTATATAAAAATAAAGATTCGTATATTTTACTAAATCTTTATTTAGATTTTATATATTATAATAAGCTATTAAAAAAATAAAATACGAATAATACGTTTTAATTAATATTCCGATAATTTAATTAAAATTTAACGTAAAATAATTTTATAAAGTTTATAAAATCTTAACTTTATAAATAAATTTAGAAAAAGATATAATTTTAATAATAAAAGATTATAATTTTTTTATATTATTAAATTTATTATATTAACGTTTTTTATATAAGTTTAAGGTAATTTTAATTATTAAAATTATTTTTTTTATTTTAAAATTTAGCATTTATTTCCGGCGATAAATATATCTTTTAAACTAATATTATATTAAATAAAAATAGGTTTTCTTAAATAATAATATACGAAAAAACTTAAATAAGTTTCTATAATAATGATTTATATTTTTCTTAATTAACGTAAATATCGAAATAATATATGTTTTTTAAGAAATTTAGGAAATTATTTTCGATTATTTTTATTTATTATCGTATAAAAACCATAATTAAGTAATTATAAAATCTAAAATATATTTAAAGAATAAATTTTTAAGAAAAGTTTAAAAAGGATAAAAAGCTTTATTAATCGATTAAAACGAAATTAATTAAAACCTTTTTTATACGTATATAACCTTAAATAATAAATTATAATATTTTATTAAATAAGTTTATTATATATAAATATTTTATAAATCTTTTTTTTAGTTAATAAAACGTTATAATAACGTTTAAAATTATATATAATTAGTGGAATTTTATATATTTAAAATTAATAAAAGGTTTAAGAAATTTATAATAATTATATTTATAAATTTTTCTTTTTTAAACTTTTTAAATTTTTTATAAATTTTTAATTTTATTTAAAAAAAGTTAAGTTTTCTCGAATTTTATTAATTATAATCGGCTTTTCGCTTAAGAATAAATTAGAAATTCTAGAAAATTTAAAATAAAAACTTATATTCCTTAGTTTATATATTAAAAAAAGATTACGTAATTTTTACGAAATGTTTTTTTCGTTAATATTATTAAATTTTTAACCTTTTTTTTCGAAACTATTTAAGAAATAAGAATTCTTTAAAAATATCGAAATTAAAAACGTTAATTATAAAGCTTAATTAAAACGTTTATATACGTTTTAAAAATACGTAAACTATTTTTTCTTTAAAGATTCTCGAAATTTTAAACTTTCGATTAAAAGTAATTAGTTTTTTCGAAATATAATATATATTTACTAATTATCGATTAAAGTTAAACCCGAAATTAAACCTTATAAATATATTAATAAATCGGAATTAAAAGATAATTATCGGATTTAGTTTTTTCGATATATAATATAATTATTATAAAAAAAATTTTCGTTTAAAGAATTATATATAAATACGCGTGTAATTATTTTTAATCGAACTTTTCTAAATATTAAACCGGATTTTATAATTATATTTCCTTTTTTTTTTTTTTTTTTAAAGTAAAATATATTTAAGATTTAACTTTATTAAAATATAAGGTATTTATAATTCATTTCTTTTATACGTAAGTTTAAATAAACTTTCGATTAAGTTATTACTTCGATTTATAAAAAACGACCTAATTATATTTTAATCGAAAAATCTAAAAATTAATTTAAAAGTTTATATTATTAATTAATATATATAAATTAATATAAAAACACCTAATTTTAAAATTCTTTTATTAATTAAAATATCGTTAAATAATTCGTTATATAAATATTTACGTTCTAAGTAATATTATTATTAGTTAATACGTTTTATAAAAAGTAAAAGATATGGGATTTTAGCGGGTTATTAAGATATTTAAGAATTATTTTCCGTTTATCGATCGAATAATTAAAGTTCGAAAAAAACCTTTTTTCGTTAAAATTAAATAAAATAAACTTTTAAATTAATATTTCATTTAATTCGTTATTAATAAACGTTAAGTCTTTAATCTTTTTATTTAAATATATAACTTTCCGAATAAAATCTTTTATCGTTATTATATTTATTATATAAATATTTTTAATTCCGATTAATACGTTAAAATATAACCTTTTTTTACTTATAAGTTAATTTCGTTATTATCGAATAACTTTTATAAGATATATATTTTCTTAATAAATATTTAGAATTATAAGTTTTAAAATATTAGATTTAATTATTTTAAAGTTTAAAAATATAAAGTTTCGTTTATTATTAAAGATTTTACTATTAAGAATTCCTTAGTTTAATTTTAATAAATAAATATCGAAATTATAAAATAAGTGAAAAAGTTAATAAAACTTTTTAATTAAACGAATATTTCTTTATTTCGTATATAAGGTTTATAGATTTAAAAAAACTACGAAAATAATATAATAAAATAAATTAAATAAATAGAATAATAATAAATAAAATCTTTTAAAATAATAAAAATAAGGAAATCGTATCGTATTTTATTAAAAAGATCGTATTTATTTTAATGAAAATAAAGTTTAATATTATTATATTAAATATAATTATAACTTTTTTATATAAATATTTAATAATATTTTCCTTAGGTAATTAATTTATGTTTAAAAGGATTTTTCGAGGTTATTTTCGTTTATATATAATGGTATATTTTTCTTTCATTTTAACGGGAATATAGATTTTAATAAAAACTTTTCGAAATCTATATTTTGTTAGAATATTTAATGTTTTATTAGCATTTTTCGTTTTTTATTATCGTTTCGTTTTAATATTAATTGGTTAATTATTTCTTTCGTTTATAATAATACTTTTCTCGTTATTATCGTTAAAATTAAAGATTTACTAATCTTTTAAATTATTAAGTTTTTTTAAATACGTTCCTTTTTTAATCGATATTTAATTTTAAGTTTTAATCGAACTATTTATCTATTTTTCCTATAATTTAAAAGTCGTTTAAAAAGTTATTAAGTTCCTAATATTTGTTTTTATTTTTAATAAAAAGTTTTAATTTATTATTTACGAATATAAAACGTAAAATTATTTCGTTTAATTTATAAATATTATATTTTCCTTTTTATAAATTTTATCGATTAAAAAAGAACCGAATTAATTATATCGTAATTTATTTTTATTAAAGATATTTATATAATAAAATATATCGAATAAAAATACCAGGTTATCTTTTTATAATGTTACGTTTCGGATTTTTTTTATATATCTTTTATCGTTCCTTTCGGTTATTTTTTTTCTTTTTTTTAAAAGAACGTTAATTAATTTTTCGAAGTTATCTTTTTTTTCTCGAATAATTTTAACCGTATAAATAGGAGTTTTTCGCGATCTTATATCGTATCTTAATTTAGTATTTTCTATATAAATATTTAAATTTCGATTAATAAAATGGGCTTTCTTTTATATATAATTTCGTATAAAAATATTCCATTAAGTTTAATTAAAACTTAATTCGTTTATATAATATCGTTTATACGTAATATTTAGCTTTTATTATTTCCGTTTAAAATATATATAAAACTTTTTTTAATTTTTTTATAACCGATTTTTATTTAACTTTAAAATTATAAGAAATAAATAAATTTTACTTATTTATTTATACCTAATATTATAATAATTACATTAAAATTATTTTTAAATTTTAAGTTATCGTTATATTTTATTAAAAGGAATATATTATTAAAAAAACGATTTTTTTACGTAAGAAATTTACGATCGCCGTAATATCGACTTTGTTTAATACTTTATTTTTTAATTAATCATTAAGCATTTTTTTCGTTTCTATTATATATTTCTTTTTTCGATTAAAAAGTATATATTATATATCGATAATTTACGTAATAAAAAGTTTTTATAATATATTATAAAAGTTTAGTTTATAAAAATAAATTATATCGAACTTTTAATAATTCGAATAATAAGCAATTATTTTAGTTATATTAATATTTATGTTTTTTTAATAATATAAATTTTTCATTTTATAAATTATTAAGTTATATCTTTTATAACCGTATTTAATATAACTTTTTTAGATAATAATTTTTTTTATATCGTAAAATTAATAATTTATTACTTATAAAATTATTATTTAAATTAACGTTATAAAATATTTTCTAAGATTATATAACGGAATGTTTTATTTTAAAATTTTTATTTAACTTATTAATCTTTTAAAATATTTCTTATTTTTAAACGTATAAGGTATCTTAGAATGTTTAAATATTTTGCGATTTTTTAAAGATTATTATTTTATCTTTTTAATGGTTATAATAGTAAAATAAATTCCTTATTTCCATAAAAACAATTAAGTTAATATTAACGTTATAAATCTAATTATCGATATATTCGTTAATATTATTTTTCTATTAATCGTTTTCTTTATTTAAAGGTTTTTCTTTTTTATAAAAAAGGTTATCGGCTAATATATTAGATTTACCTCGTATATATCCGATTTTAAAATCGAATAATTTAATATAAAAAATCCATTAAATTAATTTTACTTTAAATAAACTAATAAAATTATCGTTTAATTAGGTAATAAAGGTTTTTATATCGGCTTATAAAAGAAAATAGATTTTATAAAAATAGATTTATAATTTACGAAAAGATTTAACGAAAATAAATACCTTTTATTTCGAGATATCGTATTTCTTTTTTATTTTTCGTTATACGTTAGATTTATATTTTAAAAATCGAAATTTACTTTAATTATTAAGTTAGCTTAATATATAACCTTATCTTTAATTTAAAATATCCGTTTATAAAATAATAAATCTTTTATAAATATAATCGAAATTTATAAAATAAAATATTTTATATAACGTATTTTTTAACATTTATATCGTATATTCCTAGTTTTTATTTTATTTAAAAAAGACGTTCTTTTTAAATAATATCGTTAAAAACTTAATAATTAAGGTATAAAATTCTACCTAAATTTTGAAATATATCGTAATATCGATAAAAAACCATATCTTTTTAATATTATTATAAAAACTTTATTTTCTAATTTTTAAAATTTTAGCTAAAATAGGTTTCTTTTTATAAATATCGCAAATATATCTTATAATTTCCGTAATTAAGCGGTAAAATTCTGATTTTTCTTTATTAATTATAACTTCGATAAGCTTAAAATTTAATAAAACGGTATATTCTAAAATAAACCTTTTAATCGTTATATCGAATAATAAACCTTTTAATTTTTATATCGTTAAAAAAGAATTCGCATTTATTAGGAATGAAATTATAAAATACCCGGATAATTACTTTAAAGAAATAAGTTATTAAATTAATCGTATTTTATAATAACGTAATTATTTTTATTAAATCGATCGATAAAATAAAAGTTATAAATTATTTATAAAATAAAATAAATTTAACTTAGTTATATTTTAAAAACTAGTTTATAATAAATAACATTTAATATATAACGAATTTTATAAAAAATTCCTTATAATTTTTAAATAAGAAAATATTACGGATCGTTTTTTTATTAAATTTCGTATAAAAATTAATTAATTAAAGGTTTTTATTTTTTTTAATAACTAATTAAACGTTATAATAGGGGTTATGATTTTTTTAAATGATACCATTTTTTAAACGATTTTTAAAAATTTTAATAGCTTTTTTTTTAAAAAAAATAAAAATTAAGATATTTGTAGTTTATTACGTTAAATATAAAACTATTTTAATTATATAGTTAAAAATTATACTTTTTTTAACTTAATTAATTTCGTTAAAATCTTATATTAAAGTTATTTTATTCGATATTAGTTAATTTTAAAGTTTATAGTTTTTTTTTGATCGTTTTTAGCCGATTTAATTTAAATTAAACCTCGCGTAATTCTTTCGTAAATCGAAAGTAAATATTCTAATAAAAGCTTTCTATTAATAAAAATAAGGGATTTTTTTTTATTTTTTTATTATATATAATACCTTATCTTTTTAATTTATTAATTTTAAAGGTATAAATTCGTTTATAAAAACATTATTAATTAATTAGATTTTTAGAGCTTTAGGTTTATATATAATATTAACGAAAATCGAATTCGATTTAACTTATATTTAACGATATTTCCGATTAACTTTTTTCTTTATTTTTCGAAAAACCTTTTAAATTACGATCTTTATAATTATAAAGACATTTTTATAAGCGATTTTATATCGTACGAATTAATGTACGAACCCCCGTTACGTAAACGTACGGGTTTTTTTCGTATATATAATATTATATTTAAAATATAAACGTATTATAAATACTAAAATAAACTATCTTTTATATATATATAAAACCTTATATTTAATAATATCTTTATAATAACGTTATAACGATCCGATATTATATATATAAAAACGTATTAATATATATAATTATACGTTTAATATAATTTATATTATTTAATAATTCGAAAACGGTTTTTTAGTTATCGATTATTATATTATTTTTTTGTTTTTTTTACGTAATAAATCTAGCTAATTTTTATTACCATTTATTTTCTCGTATAAGTCGATTTTATTTACGCTTTAATATATTTCTTTTAGCTTTTATTAAAAATTATTATATATTAGAATTTATTTTAAAAAAAGCTTATTTAACGATAATACGTTATATCTCGCGTAATTTCCTTTCTTATAGTTTTATAGAAAAGCTTAAATACGTTATATTTTAACGTTATTTCTTTTCTTATTAATATCTTTGGAAAAAAATAATTATATATAAATAATAAAGTTCATTAAAATATTTATTTATATTAAATTAGTTTAGAAAATTAACGCTTATAAAATAATTATATTATAAATTTATATCCGAAAAGTAAAATTAGGTTTCGAAAACGTTAAATTTATACCTATTTAAAAGTAAATTAAATTTTTAACGCGAAATTTAATAAATCCGTTTATATTTTTATATAATCCTAAATAAACCGTAAATTATTATAAGTTTAAAAAGGTATTATAATAAGTAACTAATTATATTTAAAGTTTTAATCTAAATTCGGAAAATTTATTAAACGATATTATACCTAAAAAAAACTAAGATTTAAAAAACGATTAAGCTTTAATTAACGTTTAATTAAGGGAAAACTTAACTTAAAATCTACCTAATAACTTTCTTAAGTTTTTAAAAAATAAACTAATTTAACCTTTAATTAAATAAGTTTTTAAATTAGAGATTTTTTTATTTATTAAATAGTTAATTTCATTAGTTAAATAATTTTAACCTTTTTTCGAAAGTTTTAAATAGGTATTATTTAGATCGTTTCGTATTTATAAAATCGACCTAAAGCTAAGAAATATCGTAGCGAAATTACGAAAGTAAATAATAATAAAACGTCGAAAAAAAGAATTTTAATAGGTAATAAACGAAATTTACGAGCTAAATAAAATTAAAATATATTAGATTTCGTAAAAAATAATAAAGTTAAAAATAATCCGATTTTTTTCATTTATTTTTAATACTTTTTTATTACTTTATTCGTTAATAACGTTAACGTTTTACGTTATTTTATCGTTTATTTTTATTAAAGTTAATAAGGTTCGAATTTCTAAAACTTAAATACCAGTTAAAATTATAATTTCCGTTAAAGCTTTTACTTAAACCTAAGTTTATTCTAAGGTTTAAACTTTTATTAATATTTTTATTAAAAATTAAACATAATTTCCCATTATAATTAAAGTTTTTATAATTATTATTAAAGTATAACTTTCTAAGGTTTAATTTATAATTAACGTTTTTATAATTTTTATAGTTACGATTAAAAAATAACGTTTTAAAGTTTAATATAAAGTTAAAGTTTTTATAATTATAATTAAATATTTTACGTTTAATCGGTAATTATAAAATAAATAACCATTAATAATTTTATTAAAACTTCGTTTCCGCTTAATAATAAAATAACTTAATTAGTTATTTAAACTTTTCGGAATGTTTTTATTCGAAAAATAATTCTTAAGGTTTTCTTAATTTCTAAGATAATTATTATAATAGTTTTTGCTTTTTTACGAAAGTTTATCGTAATAATCTTTGATTTTTTCATAGTAATTTTCCTAATAATTTTTATTTTTAAAATAGTTTAAATAATTTAATTAATTAAATCGTTAGTTTTTTAAAAAATAATAATCGTTCGAATAATAATCGCTTAATTATTATTTACGAAACTAATAAAACTAATAATCGTTATTACTTTAATTACTATTATTTTATTATTTATTTTTCATTTTATTTAATAAATTAATTTCGTTTAACGATATATTAAATATAAATATTTTAGGTTTTAATAATGATATTAATATCGATAACGTTAAATTTAAAACTTATTTTTATCGCGCGAATAACGATAATAATAAAGGTATAATTAAAAGATAAAAACGTATCGTTAAATATATTATCGTTTTTAACGTAGCTTTTAATATAAATAAATCGATTAACGATTTAATAAACGACTTTTAAGCTTTTATACGAACTTACTTAGAAACCGATCGTTATAAGGTTTAAATAAATAAATAAAAACTTTTTAATATTAGTTATTTTAATTTTAACTTTTCTATTTTTTTAAGAAAAAAAAATTATTATTATTAATAAAGAAACGTATTAAAAAAACGTTTATTTATTTATTAAAGTTATTCGAAACGTTAAAATTAATAATTTATATAAAGAAAAAATCATTATATAAATATATAAATTATTTAAAAATAAAACCTAAATTTAGTAAATCGTAATTTTATTCGTTAATTAAAAAAAATAATAAAAACCGATAATAAATATATTTTAATTAAGTTATTTAATTAATTTAAGACATTTTATTAAAACGTTTTACGAAATATATAAAAATTAATATATATTATAAAAAGTTATTTAAAAAACGAATCGATTAAAACTTAAATAATAAAGTTAATCCGAAATTATTACGTTTTCGATATAAATGATTTTATATAATATATATCTTAAATTTATATCGCTTTTAATTTAGTTTTATAAGTATTAATAATATTACTA